>JAOXYF010000010.1:4932847-4950193 GCA_028565775.1 Sternarchorhynchus goeldii
CCACAGGGAAAATCCTCAATGGGTATGTTTTGTCCGAATGAACCCCCCCCCCCCCCCCCAATGAACCTGAGTCAGAACTGTGAGGGAATGGATAACACAAGTTGCCAAGTTGCATCATGGGTCATGGACACAAAGTGCTGTCAGACTAGGGCTTTCAGTTGCTTACCTGCAGGTTTAGTTTGAAAGCCAGTTTTATTTGACACCTAATGTGATGACAGGTGTCAAGGCAGGGTACCTCTTCCTTTGTCTAAAGGAGAGGAGCCAGAGGGAGGGGAGGAGGCAGACCCCCCCCCTCCAGCCCCTGGGGTCTTCCTGTGGTGGCGTATGTTTCCAGTGCACTCCCTGAAGGTGAGGGGCCCTTAAATAGACGCTTTAACTAAGCCCAAACGGTTCCCTGGTGAGCACAATTAGGCTTAAACGCTTTTGTGCACCTCTCTGTTTGTTTTCCCCTTCTGATGTCGACACGTTGTTTGTTTTTGGTAATATGTCCTGTTTAATGCTTAATTTTTGACAATTGCACGAACAAGTGCAAAACATTTAAAGTAAATGTGCAACAATGTCCAACTTGTACAGTAATCAGAATTTCTATATTTTTAAACATATTTGTCCAGAAGTGCAAATACACATTTGGCGAGTAATCCTGTAGTAGAGACTAAATCCCTGAGCTCTGCTGGAACATGCGTATGAGAAAGTCCTAACAGTTAAAAGGATTTTGACAGGATGCTTTGGCTATGGGTTGTTTTAGGGAAAAAAGAACACTAATCATTATCGATGGCTGACTTCTGATTTGTTTCATTTCAGATAGATGACATGAACTGACAGACTGAATGAGAATATACTAAATGGCAAAGAAAGAAAAAGAAAGACAGAGAGAGAGAGAGAGATTGAAAGCAGAACTTTTGCATAGTGCAGTGAGAATGCTGCCTTACTCCTCCATCAACTATCATTTCTCACAGGGCTGCACCACGCTCCACTCACGCAGCCATGGGGACTTCCGTGCCTAGTCCACGTTTCTATTAGAGTCTGGAATTATGAAACCGACAGACAGACAGGCAAATACACAGACTGACGAGGAAGTGCCATGGTAACAGTGGGAGTGTTAAGTGCTGCCATTACAGATCATTTTTTTATTTTTGGGTGCATTCACTGGTGGAAGCCTACAGCAGTTCTGTTCTGAGCACAATGATTCCTACCATGCTTTCTCACTGTAAACTCTGCAAGCCACTGTGTTCACTGGCAAGTCCATATGAAGCTGGGGAGGAAGATCCCTGGTGGCGGTTTTATAAGCCACACAGAGTTCCTGATCCATATAATTAGTTTGCCTGTGGAGGATATCTGCACAGTAGGCACAGATTCACTGGGGAGGAGGTTTTTAAGACCCATCAGTGCCCTCTGACCCTGGAGACTTACACAGCACTTTACGGCTTTTAATGCCGTAGAAATAGAAGCGGAAATAGATCAGATCGGTTACAATATCTGACAACTGTAAACAAAAACAACTTTAAAAGAATATTCAGTGTAACAGCTGGTAGTTCTGAACGCAGGCTTGCCAAAGAGCTTCTGGCAGACTTTAAATGTGAATGTATATATTGTTGGGGACATATGGCTGCAGGGGGTGTACCATTAACTAATCTTTCTTCTACATGTTTTCACCTGTATGGGAGCTATGCAAAAAATGTCATAGCTCACCGTGTCCCGCAGGCAACCGAAGACACATGAGGCATATGGAGGAGTGTGAAGGGAGCTTACAGCATATACATCAAACACAGCAAAATGACTCATTCACTACCATAATGTATCCTGCCAGTCTATCACAGCCATATTTATGCCGTTTATTGTTATTTTATTCTCTGAGACAGAAAAACGCTAGATAAGTTGACACGTTAAACAGGAAGGCAAAAAAGTGTTGTGTTGTTAGCACGTTTGGCTCTCAGCACTGGGTCTTGGGTTTGAGTCCCCATCTGGGTGGAGTTTCCATGTTCTCCCTGCGTCTGCATGGGCTTCCTCCAGGTGCTCCGGTTGGTTTCCTTCCACAGTTCCACAGACATGGACGTCAGGTGAAATGGTTACAATGATGGATTGTTTCCTTGTCTTGGGTGTATATGTCCAGCACTCGATGTGCTCCCCTGGATGGATTGTTTCCTTGTCTTGGGTGTATATGTCCAGCACTCGATGTGCTCCCCTGGATGGGCACTGGGTGATGCTGTAACCTCTTGATTTATTGACCAAGAGTTTTTATGTGTTGCTATTACTCCTGACAAATTTGACAGGTTTGCTTTTATACACAAGTTTAGCGTGTTATCTGATCAAAAAGCAACCGCGGGAATGGGTCCAACTGTCGGTTAACATATATTTAACTGTAACAGAGACCTCTTGTGGTTTCTCATGGCAGTTTATGAAAATGGCGCAAGACACTAAGAAATATGACTACAGTAGAAAGATATACAGTAAAAAGAGGGTGAGACGTTGTTACGCTTTTCATTCTTATAGTCTTTCAGCATTCGCACAAATATAAGCAAATACTGATTAAGCATCCAGCTGGCTCGTATATGGGCTAGAGCTAGTGTATGTGTGAGGCAGACCATCTGTAGGCTTGCACTGAATGCTGCCTATGTAATCACTTGCTGTTGTCTAGTTGGCTTATACTGAACTGTTGTAAGTTTGATAGGAAATTTCCACTGTTAATTTAGTCCATATCCAGGTAATAAACAATAATAGTAAAAACAAACAAACATACATGCAAACAAACTGAACATAAGCTAATTTTAATACCACAAGTCAGGTCTGCGAACTATACAAACTGAAATGAGCTTAGCTGGCCTGTAGCTTCCAAGCAGGACTCTGTTTAAGATGTAGCCCAACAAATTTAAATGTGATCTGAACAAGTGCCCTACTCTGCTCCATCTGTAAAGTGACTAAGCAGGACCATCTAAACCATAGGAAGATCATAAGATAAACTTCCTGATACGAGACAAAAATCAGCCAGACCATGAGCTCAGGAAGTAAATGTGAACATAACGTGTAAAAAGGGGGTGGAGAGTAACCACACCTTTTAATCAAAGCTGCTTTCCCTAGGGTGCAATTTTCACCTTTTTTGTTCTAAGACTAAGTGACATGGAACACCTCGGAAGCCCCAAATAGCACATAGCAATAGGTTGACTTTCTGAGAATATACATTTTTGCTTCAATTCTTGACAATTTAGTAGTTATTTCTGCAGTAATAAAATAATGAAAGTTTTGGAGAAAAATATTAAGTGCATTTCACACATAACTCAGCTGGGATGAGAGCAGATGTAATGGCACACATTATTTCTAGCACTGTTAATGAATATGGCTTCCATTACAGAACAGGGTGCAAATTATGGTATAAAAGGGAAATAGGCTTAATGTAGCTTGTTACATTCATGTGGATAATGATGCTCTAAGGGACTGAGTGAAATATAGGTGTATACAGAAATCCCTGCACTACTTCCCTCCACCTGAGAGCAAGACGTCTAATATATATCCTTCTACCTCCAAAATGAACATACTAGATCAGTTGCAGAATCAGGTGTGTTGAAGGTTTGCTGCCCTAATATAGCAGACTTCGATATTTAACAGTTCCTTTATTTATCTTATGACCACATGATATGCAATTTATCTGGCGTGATTAAAGCAGCACTATGTAAGGTTGGAGGAATTGGCGCCATCTCTGATGGAAAAATGTAATTGCATGAAACATGTGGAAGAACATTTTATGTGGGTTGCTTTGATTTCCATTTCACCTGAGAAGATTTTTTTACTATGACTGCAAGCACATTCATGTTCACTTTCACATTCAAGGAGTACTGATAAAGAATCTGATCAAAACTCTGTCATGGAAATGCCCCCTAAGGACATGTTGTGAATGTACTGTTACTGTTGCAATCAGTTCAGTACAGTTCAGTAGTTGTAATCTACTGTTGTAATCATAACTTTATCAGTATGTTGGATTTGCATGAGATCTTTCAGATGCAGATACAACTAAAGCTTAAAATTGTTATGCTTTTTTATTTCGTTTGTAATCCTGTTCTTGATTACTGTGTTGTTCTCTCTTGTCTCTTCAGTGCATGTTTTGATTGCCTGTCTATTCCCCATTTGAATTAAGGTCCAAGACCAATTTGACAACGAGGAGAAAATATAGCTACTTTTGTGATGACAAAATTCTTTATATATAGCACTTTTTTTATACAGTGATAGATAAAACTGCAAATAATATCAGCGATCAACAAAGAAAAACTTTCACAATAGACACTTATCAAAGTAATCAGCGAATATTAGTGAATTATGTGTCTAACATTAGCTACACAGCTAAAACAACTTCACAATTACAAGGGTATATTGCATTACATTACAAGAGCAACTTTAATCCCATAACGATACTAATCTGGCTGGCTATTTTCAGTAGCTAGAAACCACTTACCTAACCAGCCATTAAAAAAACTCAACTCAGTATCACTCCTGAATCCCTTCAGGTCACAGAGATGCTAGCATCTCTAAAAGCTAAGCCAGGGTTTATTCTCGTTTTAGCCTAAGCTCTGTCATTCTCCCTTTAATCTTACTGGCACTCTTCAGTTCTAGCTTTCTTTGCTTTGACCATGGGTGCCTCTCTGCTTCCATTCACTAACTTTCACTACTATACAAATCAGCACTAAGAGTCATGCCCTCATGTTAAAAGCTGTATTTGAATGAATTTTTGATATTAGTGATAAATTAATTATTTGGGCTAATTCAATGCCATTTTGAGACATCGGTGTTGGCTGATTTTATTTGTTGTTATTGACAGTAGGTTTTTTACCTGTGGACATTCATTTAGTTGACACATTTTCAAATTAAAATAAGTACACAGCAGACAGATATGTGGTGTCTCATTTGTTATTATCAGTTTATTGTATTTTTAAAAAGCCAGCAAGATTATACCAACAAGATATATCAGCCATCCGCCTCCTCACTCTCCATTATACTTAACACCCAACATAATTTCAACTGGTTCAACTATTCTTCACTTTTCACTCAGATATTTTGCTCTGTTTGAATCCATATTAAATCAGGTAGATCAGGTTTCAAAATCTTCTAGTTTGTGTTGTAGTTTGTGATCAAAGGATCACTTACAGGAAGTAGAGAGAGTACATTCGGCTTAATTTGAGAATGCATCTAGGCAAATTCCTTTAGATCACAGACGAATGATGAGACTATTTTACCTGCAGCACCACTTCCTTGTAATTGGCCAACAATAGCTGTACACCTATTTTTTATGCTTCCTGAAAAAAGAGCTCACCCACTGTTCTCAAAATCTGTATCTAACAGAGGCTCTTCAGCTAAACCTTGTGCTAAAGGACTATCTAGAGCACATAAATCACACCGATGAATAATCAAATTACTCTCAAGGCAATTGTAAAACTATGATTTTAACTATTAGGATTATCGTCTAGATATGTTCTACATGTTTCTTGTGCATACTCACTGCAAACAACTTCGTGGTAGAACACAATAAAATAATGTGTTGGATTTCTTGTGCTTATATACTGTAGAGATACCCAGAGTTAGCAAAGATTTTATTTACATTGACATTGTTTCAATCTGCCAAAAGGGGGCGCTGATTCCATCTGTGGCAATCAATGAAGCAGTGCGCTGCCGGTATGTTGAAATTAACTTGTCTTGTTCCACTGTACAGTGTTTTTTTTATATTATTATATTCCTCTCTGCCTGCTTTCTGTTTTAAGGCTGCAAGGATCATATTCAACATAAGACAAAAATATACAAATGCACATGCCCACAGAAATGTCCACCCTACCTGTATTAATCTGTGGTTTTGGATTTGGAGGATGCTTTGGTCCAAGACAGTTATTGAACAGAACCTCAGTTTCAGTGTCATAATAAATGCAAACAAAAAGGTGGCTCAGACATGTTCTGATTTAAACATGAAACATGGAAATAAATAAGGTCAAGATGATTACAACAATAGCTAAACAATAACTAAAACAAGTAAATATGTAAAAATAAATAAATAAGAGAAAAAATGTACAGTTAGCTAGATAGATAGTGCTTCCTTCAAGTATCCACAGAATAAACAAACAAAAGCTGTCAGTATCTCAATATCTGAACAAACTTGAGCTAACTAGCTCTGCTAGCCATCTGAGAACAAGAGCGTAAATGACTTGCTAACTAGCTAGCTGGTTGGTTTAAAAGTTACCAAATATGAATATTCCTTATCAGGTATGTAGCTATATAGTTTTGTATTCTGGTCTATGCTAACGTTTGTTAGTTTAATGAGCAATATATCTAAGTGTCAAATTTAAGATATTTCTCCTAGCTAACTACTGAAAGGGGAGATAGCTAGCTAGATATTTCAGCTAATGCTCGACTCAGCCAACGTTCATTGATTGGAATAAACTCCCTCTTTGCAGAAATTCGTGATTAACTTTGAAACAAATTATGTAACAGCAGAAATCCAATACTAACTATTTTATTGTATAGTATCTGCAGGTACATCTGGAGAGACACGAATGCTGCTAAATGGCAATGAGTTGAATAACGATATCCCTGATTAATCGTTCAAAAATGACCAATGCCGTTTGACAAATATGCCTCTGATTCTCTGATCTGCAATTATGAACGATTTAGATTCTGACTTTCTCACCCCAGCTAACGTGAAATAAAGCGTAATGTACTGTTTTTTAAAATAAAAACAACAATTTTTTTTGAAAAACAACTGTTCCCTAATTTGACAATTAATTGATATGTAAAACAAGTAACGATCAGATTACCTTCAAGATTACTTGAAATAGAGTGCATCCACTAAATAATAATTTAAACTATTTATTCAGTGTACAGAAGAATAAAGCAGGGTGCAAAAACACTTCTTGGTTGACCCACTTTATCTGAAGTGGGAGTTGAAATGGTTGAGTTGTTTTCTGCTGAGTATTGATTCGGCATTTAATTAATTGCATTTGTTCTTCACAAAGTAGACCCTTTAACCTTTTCGTTGTATTATTTAAACTGTAAATATGTTTATGGATTTAAAACTTTTGGAAGGAAAAAGACTTCAGTATGTTTTGTAAAACAGTAACACTTCTACTGACACATTTAATATTATGAATGGATTTTTCTAAACACTGGACACATTAAATAGCAAGGTTCTTTGAAAGATCTCAGGCTAAGCTGCTTAATTCATCCACGATGTCCAGTTAGAAGACTATTGGTGCAAAATGTTAAGTGCAGTAGGTCAGCACCTCTATTTGTGAAAGGGGCTGTAACAGGACGCGTTGTTGACTGCAGGTCTGCTATGTGTTGTCCCAGGTTTGTATCCCTTTCAAGTGCTTCCTCTTGGGACCCATAGATCCATCCCAGGTGGATGCTAAATGCTCTGGGAACCGTGTGACATCACTACAGGGGACTGACCTGCACTTATCCTGCTGCCTCGGCAGGTATTGTCCCAACATGTCAAACAGCCATAGAGCCAGCGATCCTCTTACATCTGCTCAGCCGTTCCACAAGGGTGCAGATGCAGTGAAAGAGAGCGTGTTCCACCTGCAAAGTGAGCAGGGAGTATGAGGGGGCCATGCGGGGCCCAACAGGGCAAACATCACCCATCACTTTGTCAATCACATCTTTTCTGCTCTTATTTGTGTAGAACAGACCTGCACTCATCAGTCTCTCGGTATGGCCCAGAGTGAAAGTGGAGGCTTGAGTAACTTCACAGTGCTAAAAGGGTCACTAGTTAACCAACACCAGCTCACTTCCAGGGTGAGAGACTATGCAGACAAAACAACCCCCCCCCTTTCAATTACCTGCCTTTAAATACAGGTGCACTTCTACAAAATGTAAATTTCATGACACATACAGTATCTCACGCACATATGCCAGATTTCATTTTTTAGGCTAAAGCTAAACAGAAAAGCAGTTTTAACAATATGAAAGACAGCAAGAAAAAATGGAAAAGCACATCAAAAGTTATTTAATGAATATAATCAATTAAGGGGCTATTCTAGGGGAAAACAGTAACTCTGACTAACCGTTATAATTTCTGAACAGTTCACAATATTTAGGAATAATATTCAGTGTTTATTAACAAGTTAATTACAGCCACCTGCTCATCAAAAGACAGGAAGAGGGGAACAAAAGGTAGCTATTGCCCCCTGGTGATAACAACACTAGCACTGTACAATGCTATCATTTGCAGTCTCTCTCCTCTTCAGAAAAAAGGGGGGGGGGGTGTGTAAAAACATTCACATCCAGGACAGATGAATAACACACAGTGAAAGAGTATTTGGCAGTGGCCAAGCGTAGGTAAATCAGATATTCTCAAATAATTCAGTGTGTATCATACACTTGGATTTGCCCTCCCTCCCCACTACATCACCAAAGTGCAAATAGTATGCAATTCAGTTTATGCTGGGGTGCAAATATCACAGAAACATACATTACTATTTTTGCTGTGATGCAAATAGCATACATTGCAATTAGTATGCATATATACCAAAGTGCAAATAACATTCACAAGCAAAAAAATATCACTCTGCTGTTAGTTCTGTTCAGGATCTACATCACTATTCTGCCCTCTAGTGTCCAAATATCGTCATCACATTAATGCTGTGACATCTACAACTGGAAGCACGGGTTCATTCTTAACATTTAAACCTTCCCTTTCTTTCAGTGTTTAAATAAACCATGACCCTTCTCACTGAGGTACAGCATATTTGTGCTGAAGTGAAACTTTGGAGGTCTAGGAATCCTTATGTCGACCAATCAAGAGACCAAGGCATCCAGTCAGTACTCCTTTAATAACAACCCTCCCCTCCCCAAAATGATTATAGCCTTCAAATACTCTATAGATTTTACAAAACACTTCAGATGCAGTGTTTATTGAGGCTTCATTGTTATTGTATAGCTCACTGCAAAAGGCACTGGTGTAGAAATAAACAAAAATGTACAACAGAACATGAGTACAAAAAGAGGGTAAGAGACCACAGAAGGAGGAAATGAGTTCAAAACTGACCAAAAAAATTGTATGCATTGTCCAGTTCATTATTGTGCTTGTCTGCATAGAAGGGGAAGCATAAGATCCAGAATGGGAGTCCTTCAGCATGTACCCAGGGCTGCTCCTTGTATGTCAATGAGGTTCTCTCCCAGTGGACATTGATGTTTTCCTAAATCCCAAACACCGGGTTTTCAGTGAGTCTCTAGTTACATTTCTATTACCATTACCATAACTTCAAGGTGCTCAAAATCAACTCTTGTGAACATAGGTGGAAGCATGCAAAGATACCAGCTTGGCATGTGCCAACAAGATGCAAAAACTCAGTCCCTCATACTCATATACACATATGAAAATATTGCTGTAAAAAGTGCCAGTGCATCTGAAAACAAGGGGGGGGGGGAGAGAGAGAAATGTTTTAAAACTACACTTAAAAGTGCTTTGGGATGATACAGGGTTCCAAGACCATAAGGACAATTGTCTTTGGGGAAGGAAAAAAAAAAAAAAAAAAAAAAAAAAACCCAAAACAAAAACAAATCCACAAAAAAACCTGAGCCCCCCCCCAAAAAGAAAAAACAACCAGTAAAAGATATAAGGAACCAATACATTATAAATGCTATGTTTAGTCCACTGTTATTCCAAAATGGAACATTACAACTAAAATGACATAAAAAGACCATTTTATAATACAAAAAAAAAAAGTCACATTTCCAGACACTAAGACACTTGTCTTGCTGCATACACACAAAGGTTGTGAGTCAGATTCAACATAGCATAAAAGCCATAGGTTCTTAAAACTGTTGACACAAAGAAGCTAACAGCAGAGAGCAACAGAGGCACTGAGGTGTAAACCCTGGAGGTCCCGCCACATATGAGCTGGGTCAAGTCTGTGTGTTAGCTGAGGGTGAGTGTGGGTCAGCTAGGAGATACTTCCGCAGGAACCATAGCTGCCGTGTGAAAGGAGCAACAGGAGTCTCCGTCGTGGAGGAGCTTAAAGAGGAGCTCCTCTTTCTCCTGAGCGAGTTTCTGGTTCTGCAAAGACTGCTTCTCCAGCATCTCCTGCAGCTCATTCTGCTCCTTGGATAGCTGGCTAAAATAGAAAAAAAAGGCTTAAATGTGCAAAGGTGGACATGAAACGAAACCTAGAAAGGTGTGCACCATTCAAGTTTACACAAATTCTTTTACCATGTCTTTTCTATTAAAGACATGTACAGTGTAAAATATTAAATTGATCTCAAGATGGAGCTACATACAGCCAATTTATTTTCCTCTACATGTGGCAGCCAAAGCCGTGGAGCTGTACAAATTGTTATGCGACAAGAATAATGAGCCCCATTGTGAATCAAAGATTAAACAGATCATGCCCTATTTTGAAAATGAGAGATTTTAGATAATTTACTGGAGTTGGTTGAACTGTTACTGTTAACCAAGTGCAACAGTAATCCATTGTAAAATTATTGGTTTGTGCTTTATTAACCATAGGAAAGTCATTTTTATATATCTCAGTACTCAGTCTATTCTTTTAATACTTAGGTGATGAGAAATTTAGACTACAGCTTAAGAAGTCATACTGTATGAGTGTTTGATAGTTGTCCATCCGAACTCTGAGATCCTCGTTCTGTTGTAATACTTGCAAGACCTGGTCCTCCAGAGCAAAGTTTTTTTCAATCTGGGGGGGACAGCATGGAAACAATCACTGACGATTTAATAAACAAGACAGTGAACACTATTAAATCACCTGTACATTCACATCTACCCAACACTACATTTTACATAATACTACATGTTCACCAAGGAAAGAGATGAAGTGAATTTCATCTAATGAAAGCCTGGACATCTAAACTGCTATACAGCTCCAGCACAGTAAGGTTCGATAGTAGCCCTAAAAAAGGCATAGTGAAGCAGAGCATTTTGGTGGATTAGCATGTTAAATCCACCCTGAAGGTGCAAGAGGAAGAGGTCAGCCGTTTCCAACCTGACCAAAAATGGTGAGTGGGAGTTTATACCAGTGCCTCCATCTGTCGTAGCTTGCTTCCCTGCTCCTGCAAACGCTCACTCTTCATCTCGATGACAATGAGCAGACTCTCTTGCTCCTGTTCCCAGAATGCACCAGGGCTGCCATGCGTCTAAGGGAGGGGGTGGGGGTTGTTATTGAACTGTTATTTACATTGGAACATTTGAAATATTTAATCATCAGCCTGGATGAATCTGTTTGTAATTGTTTAACTTGGTGTTTAATTCTTTTTATTTATTTGTCTTATGTTTAGATTATTTCTGTTTTCTATGTTCTGATTTTGGTCTTTTATGTTTATTCTACTGCAACTCAGCACCCTTGAAAATCCTGGCTTGTGCTCGGATTAAGATAAACAAATGTATTATAATGTACAATGCAAGTAGTTCATTTTTGCTCTGACTGTCATTCTCTTCTACACCTCAATGTTTCTTTGCAGGTCTCTCTTTAGTGTAGACTCCTTCACACGCTGTTTTAACTCTGTGAACAGCTTCAGGTCCCCTATGAGCTCCTCAATCTGCTCCTGTCCAGGGTTCAGACAAAGTTCAGACCACATTCAAATGTCCTACTGGTATATGCAATGTGACACCCTGAAGCAGTTTATAAGATCCTTTTCAAATACACTTCTTAATAGCTAGATCTGAACAACCAGTTAGAAGTGCTTTATTGGATACATACTGTACCTTCAGAGCACACTCAGCTGCCTTGTGAATTTCCTCTAAAGTACTCTTCTCTTCAATGTGTAACCGCTGCATCACTTTGGGCAAAAAAAAAAAAAAATAAATAAAAAATTTCCATCTCATTCTCTGAATGTACATGAACAGGAAAATACATGCTTGCTGTTAGTTGCACTTAAGGGCCTAGACCTTCTGCTTCCTTCTGGAGTTGCTCTGTGGAGCTTTTCATCTGCTCCTCGTGAACAGCAAGCAGCTCAGCAGTAGTTTCAGTCTTCACCTGTTCATGAGGGAAAAAAACCAACAACATGTGTACACAAACAAAGAAAAAGCATGCAAATATGCCATAGGTGATGCTTTGTTAAAAAATGTTTTGGGGGAAAAATAAATACAAAAATCCCTTAGCTTTTCCTTACTGCAATCAACAAATAAAAATCCTCCAAAAACAGTAGTGTCAATAAATTGGCCACATCAATACTGTCCCGTGAATGTTTTTGTACACCAAGTAAAACGGAGTTTACAGGTCAGATTTTTTGCATGTTATGTCATTTTCGTTCACATGCATAACGATCGGCCTCCTTTCATCAATAAACCCACAGCATTTGCTCAAATTAAGGGTGGAGAATCCAGTTCTGTACTGCAGATAAAATGTCATGCCATGGTAAATGTCAAGGTTATGCACACACATCCACCACTCAACATACTGTAAACACACATACTTTCTTAGTGAACAGGTTTAGCTTTGTTGGCCAGGGGTTGTTACAAGGACAGGTGTGCCAAACATCTCAAGCCATTCACAGGGGGGAGCAGCAACACTGAGTTCATGCACAAAAAATTCACATGGAACAGGCACCGTTCCCAATAACTCCATCTGAAAAAAGGTATGACTTGTTTATTACAGGTGATGACTTCAAAACAGAACCCTCTGACATAATCTGGCCTTTGTTGTCTAGTCTTGCTTTAAGATGAATGTCTTTTTGCTTGTTGCTACATGTCTTTGAAAGAATTGGCAAGCGGTAACTTTCTAAGAACTTAAATGCCAGTGCAGGCCCTTTTATATACAGTAAATGAGGGGATTAAACTTTGCACACAACGTTTTACCTTCTCTGCAATGCTGTGAACCACCATACAGAGGTCTCCATGCTGATGCTCCTGGAGGAGATTCTCTCGCTCTCGACTTCCTGAGGCTGCCAGTACTGCCTCCAGGACTTTCAGCTGCCACTCATACCTTCCCAGCTGTGCTTCCAGGCCAGGGCTCTGCTCGTCTATGGGGATTTTTCCTGGGGAGAACATCACATTGCTTTCAGCCATTATAAATCAAACTACCAGCTCTACAGTATAATCTGAAATACTACAGCTATCTGTTAGCCATGGAGCCAAAACCACATGAGGATAAACAGGTCTCTACATTACCAATTGTATCCATATGCCAAATGCAACAAAGTCAAACAGTGCAAGTTTCAGGCAAGGCATGCATCTTCAATCAGATAAAAAACAACATATCAAACAAAAAGAACTCGGGATCTAGGGAGATGGAATATTTTGCTCCGGAACACAGTGGAAATGAGTCAAACTGAGGCACAAGCTACAGACAACTGCAACAAGATGGCATTCTGTCATGTTTATTTAAGTTCTATAAGTGTATAAAGTTCTTTAACCATCGCTGCAAAGCTGAGAGAACAGCGTGCTTACTTGATGTCAGACACAGGATGCCACACTCACCATTTCCATCACGGACAGTGTCGATCTCCTTAAGATGCGTCTCAGTTTTTGTTTTGTTTCTCTTCTGGAATAAAGGGAAAAAATTCTGAATGTACAACACTGAAGAGACTGCTTGTAACAATTGAACAAATGCAAAGCTCTAATAAACAAGAATAAACAATATTTTTCTGACAAAGTTTTACTCAAGCAATTTTTCTGAACATTCAGTATAAAAAAGTTACCCAATTTGAAATCTGCATGCAGCAGTTGCATCTCATCAGTCTAAACACTACTGTATTCACTGAACATAACATAATAGCATCACAAATATCTTGCAGTAACACAATACACTGAGAACCATACCTGGTTGTCCAACCAAACAACCGCCCATCTAATTACTTACTTCAGTATAGACATCATGACTACACATTTGTAAGCGAGTTTAAGCATGCTACCTTGCCTACTCATTCAGAAGTAAAACAGATGGTGGTTTTAATGCAGAATGGGAGCCATCTGACCCTAAAAGGATGAAAATCATCGCCCTTCTCAAACCGCAACAGTCTTCAAAAGTCGCATTTTACGATACATGCAACAGGAGAAGCCTACCGTTAAAGTCCAGTATTGTCTCAGGGTAGGTTTTTAATACTGGATTAATAACTGGGTTGTCATTAACAAACTCTTTATTATACCTTACTTTAAGGGCAAATTTGCTCAAAGCAAAAAGTAACTGCCTTTGAAACACTTGAGAATGAACTCCAACAGCCTATTTAAGCCAAGGACCAAGCTTAATCTTGGTCTGGAGAACCAACCTTAAAATGTTTTGTTGACCAACCATACACTTTAAAAACACTGCAGATGTGGGCATGTGTACAAATATTTACACTCGCCACCCACTATAATAATAACAACATATTTGTGTTGGACTACACTTCAACATATGACCAGTGTCAACTGGCAATGTTTCTGTGGCATGTCAATGTCAACCCAGCACTGACATGTAAAAACTCCAGTAACACCAACTCTGCCCAATTCTGTCATATCACACCACCCACTATCATGCATGCAACCCCCTTGTGCCGAGCATGGTTCACCAACCATATAATGTCAAGGAAGCACTTCTGAGTGTAGAAGGAATGTGTAGTTCAACTGTGACTGCTGAAGATGTCTCAAAGACAAGACTACTTGCTGGTGATTTCAAGTTTTCAAACATTTGCGCCAAAGTCAAACATGATGTACACAGAGACCTAAATGTTTTTACGCATAGTGCAAGATGTCTCAGTTCTGAACAACTTTACCCAGTTCAGTGAAGAAAAAAGGGGGGCTTTTGTTCTGTATTTTTCATGAAGTACAGTACATCACTTTGTTAAAACAGTTTTACTGAAGTTATTTTCGATGTAAAAAATTTAATTAAGCATTTCATTAAGGCATGTACATTTGAATCACCGCTTTGCAGCTTTCAAGACACCAGTTCATTTCATGGGGAATCCTTAAAATAGCTATCGGCTGAAGATTTATTTACATTTCTAAAATGTTTATAAATTGGCAAAACATAAATGGAGTCAGGCAGGGCTTTTACTGCCTACACCCAATGAAACAACAACTCATTCCACATTCATTAGCCCTTTGAAGTAGTGCAACAAACGTTCTTTCGTGTTAACGAACCCTTGGATTTATTACTCCGTGCCCTACATGTGGTTATTTGTTTTGAAGCCGTTTTGAATAAAGCTTCTATTCTACAGGCTTGTCTTGCTTAGCATTTGGAAACCTTCACACTTTTCCAGTTGGCCATATCAACCACACGCACACATGGCTTCGTGATTAACAGGGCCCGAGGAACTAGATGGTGTCCGTTTGTAGGTCACGTTAGATCTTGTACGTATGGCTGTCCAGCAGATCCAATAGCACGGGTTATCTTAAATCTGCCAAAAATCTGGGCTAATCGAAGATGTCCCGAGATTTCACGGTTAAATTTCAAACAGTGAAATTCGTTTTTAAAAGAGACAAGAGTGATAAAAGCATCATAAACAATATTATACTCCAACAAAGACAATAACGTTAGAAAAAAACGGATTTGCCGATACTGACGTTTAATTATGATAATGTTATCGACAGTCTAACGGATTTAATGATAAAATGCGGAACAAGCAAATGTTTACCCGATATAAGCGTTCACTGTTTAGCGAAATAAGTATGATAATATAGTGCTAATTTGAAAAGCCTATCATGAAGTTGTATCGCCAACATGCCCGCACGTCCAGCATGTGTTTCTAATTAAGACTTACAAGTCGAGGCAGACTACAGCCCTGAATTTTTAGACCTAACTTGCTAGCCTAACTTTAAAACTCAAGAGGAAGGAAGTAACCTAGATCACGTTAGATGAAGCAATCAGCACAGTTCTCACTTGTTTGATTTCGCTTACGCTCAAAGATGCTGACCCCGGTCTGTGACCTTTTCATTCAAACTTTAGTGTGCTAATAAGACCGAAAGTTTCGTGCCTACCTTTTTCTGACCAGCTTGAATACACACCTTGCTATTATGACAACCCATGCCTTTCTGCCAGGCCTCCTCGCTCTAAGCGAAGCGTCAGAGAAGCTTTTTGGCTGCAGTTGGTTCAAAATATCAACCTACAAACCAACCTCCTCCTTCAGCACGGGACCGGAGGGGCGGGAACAGGCAACGCTTTAACCTGGATTAAAAATATAGACGATGTAGATTTAATTTACCAGTGCCGTATGGTTATACACAAACACAAAACAAATACTCGTAAGATACAGATAAAAACACGAAAGTAATGCAAAGCGTATTTGACTGTACATAGAATTTACCTTAATTATCAATAAAGTTGCGCATTCAATATTTCGTATGGAGTCCAAGAACTGTGACAACAGCCACTACTGGCATGATATACTTCAACGAGCCACTTTAATAGAAACGTATATATGTTTGTCCTACACTCGCTAGCCACGTTATGTTCCAACTCCACTGCCCTGCCTTTTTAATCAGTCTCACGACGCGCTCGATAATGAACTGACATATTGAATAATATGTGTTAGAACAGAAATAACCTGAGACTGCCTGCCAGTGGGTGGGCAGGACTGGAGTTGAAACCCCCTGCTGGAGACGGCTTTTAGAAGTGTGGTCTCTTGCCACGCATCTTCTCACGCTGTCCATCACTGGTTTTTGACTACAGGATCACACATTGTTAGGGGCGTTGGTATTAAATGGTCTACAGACTTTATACACCTACAAGCTGTTTTGTAATAAAGTGGTATATCTACACTAGTCTTCCAAAAATTCCAAATTAGCATTGCACAGTTTGTGCATGGATTTCACTGAGTGATATAAAATATACATATTAAATTACCATATTAAAATGTTACATCATCTGGATGTGTAAACCGTATGTATATGTACATCTTAATCTAATGTCTAGCTGTGTAAAAAATGTAAACCCTCTCATTAGAGTTAATCGCATTATGATGTAATAGGTACAGTGTCCCTGTGCAGAGAAGCATGATCTATTTTTGCTCTCTTGGCCTTCTTATTTGGTTTATATTAAGCATCGATGTGATAACCTACCTCAAGTCATCTGGGGAATCTGAAACACTTTCATTTTTGTTAAAAACCAAGTCTATTTATAGAGGAGAGCTCTAATCTGACATAAGATGAGAGCAGTTGTTGGTGTATGTGAACGGAGGAACTTTCCATAGGGCACCAGCAGCTGTGCAGTCTCAGTTACCAGCAGACCTCGAGCTTATTGGTTGAAATAACAGAGTAGCAACCTGCCTGATAAATCAGGGGTGCTATCTACAAGTGCTGTCTGATAAATCAGGGGTGATTTCTACAAGTGCTGTCTGATAAATCAGGGGTGCTATCTACAAGTGCTGTCTGATAAATCAGGGGTGCTATCTACAAGTGCTGTCTGATAAATCAGGGGTGATTTCTACAAGTGCTGTCTGATAAAT
>JAOXYF010000010.1:4952826-4967520 GCA_028565775.1 Sternarchorhynchus goeldii
AATATAACAATAAAAAAATTAGGTTTCACTATTAAATGCAGTAAGCAGATGAACAGGAAAGTCCCTTGGAGATGGGGTTAAATTTGTTTTACAGTTTTAAAGAGAAAACATCCTATGATCACACTCACTGCTTTGAAGGGACAGTGGCAGGGAAGGCCGTATGTGTGCAGGGGCTCGGGGCAGTCCTGGCCAGGCGGAATGAGCTGGTTCAGTATATCACAGGCATCCGGATAGTGGCAACTTCCTATCTCCTCAACACACGGCACCTTGACCCAGATACCAGCCACCTCTTTCTCCAGCGTGACATTCACCTGAAATAATGTGACAAATCATTGTCCCCTGCTCCATGCCCATAAAATCAGGTACGTAGTGTTATCCAGTTGTTGACAACAGTTGTTGTCTGTTTCTACTATCAGCTCTTTGGGGTCTTGTGACAATCACAAGGAGTGAGAATAAATACCAAAGTAAATCAGAAGAGTTGGAGATGAGGGCGGAGTTCATTCTCTTAGATTTAAACCAGGTCACACTAGTTTTATCGTTGATTCAGTTTTAACACATTATATAGTCAATATTGCACTAGAGATGAAGACTTCTGACAAACTAAAATAAACTCTAAGTCGCACTATTTAAGCAGATGAATAGCGAGAGGAAAAGCAGAAGTGAACCTCTGTTTCTGGTACTTCCTACATTATTTAGGCTGCATATGTGCAAACCCTCCGGCACTTGTATAAACCGTCATAAACGCAACTGAATCACCAAACAAGTTCCAAGTGTTCCAATATAATACAAATAAATGCTTATAATGCTACTTTTTATTCTCGCTGAAACAAATTGCGTCATGCATTAAAGACTGGTTACAGTTTAAAGTCTCGTTACAGTTTAAATTCTACCCGCAAACATTACAAACAAAACTCTCCAAATTTCTTACACAGGATCATAACTTACCGAGAGAGGCGAGACTAGGGCCACTGATGTTGTGCCAGACGCAGATGCTGTCAAATCTCCTGGAATAGTAATAGGATCCGGAGACAAATCTAGATTCTTCATAACAGATGGGTCGCCAGGCTTTCCGCAATTCTCCCAAGAAAACCCCACAATCTAATGAGTGACAAAGCAGTTAAAATATGTCATAACATACCATAGGCCAGGCTGTAGGATAGGCACGCTCACCTTGGCTATTGTTACTGGTCTCCTGAACTGCACATCACATGTAGCTTGCATTAAAAAAATATTTGCAATCCATAAAGAAACCAATACATTGACAGAACTCATCGTCTGTAGCTAAATTCGAAACGCTATTTGTAAAAAAAAATCACAGTAACAAAGACTTAACAAAACTTAACAGGGGCACGTTTCCTGGTGTTCGCTACGCTCCAAATGAGCAACTATAGTTCTCCAAAACGTTGCGAATGAATATACAATTATTTACTATACGTAAATCGTATTGGTGTGTGATCCAACAGAACGTAAAACACGGAAGAAAGTATTCTACATTGTAATGGATGACAGAGACCTCTAAAGGCTGGAGGAGAACATAAACTGCCAAGCAGTTTCTTTTGTTCATACCACAAGATGGCAGTCTCGGACTTCCCCTGTAATCCCTGTGTATATTTAACTGAGGCTGCAGACGGCGCAATATAGGAATGTAATACTGAATGTTGCATGTTCAAACTTTATACAGATTTTTTACAGACATTTTTCCATTTTCGAAGATTAATACTGCGATCTAAATTGACGTCTGCATCAGCTTAAACCTACAGTGGCGCAAGTTAGGGTGAACGCAAAGGTGTCATTCATCTTTGACATGTCTTGTCACCACTCTGATACTTTTGAAAACAGTTTGTGTTTGTGAAACCTGTCCTGCACTGAAGCGCTGATGAAACGCTTCTCCTCACTGGATACATACTGGCCATATGACGACACTGCGAGTGTGCATGAGTCACAGTTAATCTCCCCGCGTGTAAATCCACAGGTAAATGCCAGCCCATATGGGCACAGTGATCTCATGTCTCGATCTGTACTTGAGAAGGGTGCATGGCACAGAACAGTTTATATTAGGCCCTCTAGGAAAAATATCTTTTCACACTTTATCTAAAGGCTTACAGTTGGTAACTCTCTGTTTGCTTGTGTCATAACTTCTATGATTCTCTGTTAATTCACGTGGAGAGCAAGAAAGCAGTTTTCTGTATGTGATTAAGTACTACTCGTGCCCAGATGGTAAATGTAAATATCACAGTGATGTCACAGCCACCTGAAATATATAAACCTTTAAAAAACAAACAAACAAACAAACAAGCAGATTGTCCTTCTCTTTTCTTTAGGTATTTTTCAGCTTTGTTATCTTGGAAGTGAATTGCATATCACCACTGTGTCAGGATAATTAATATTTTGTATTTGATGTGACATTTTGAAATCCCCCAAATTATTGCACAAATAACATGCATCTGTCATGTACCTTTCAAACTCAGCCAATAGTTTCCCCACCATTTCTTCCATATAGCTTCAGTATAACTGATATCACAGTCATGAATTTTTTCCCACCAAGTCCATACTGTTTGTACAACCACCAATAGACATCAGGTTTGTGGATCATACATTTCTTGCATTTATAAAAACATGAGACTCTGTATCTTGGTTGACCTAAATACACTGGTTTGGTATCCTGCTAAGACAAGCAGTGATGTGGGTGTATAGATTTACTCTGATTACAATCAGTACACACTAGAATGCAGCCTAGGCAAAAAAAAAATATATAAAAAAATAGTGTGGACTGTCTTTAAAGAAAATTTGAACCAATTTCTAATGGAACTTTGAAGGTGTATGGATGTTATGTTCACTGTCTGACCAACCCATAAAGATGCAAAATTGGGAAATTGTAGACCTCTGGTGGTTCAAAATGTTACCATAAAGCACTGTTGAGGATCTCTGCATTGATGAATAAATCTGAATTCAGTGCTTGTTTCTTAGCAATTTCTCAGTGCTGGAAAATATTAAGGCTTCCTCAAATCAGTTTGCCATAATTCAGTTTTATTAGAATCAAGTTTAATTTATTGTATTCAAGGCATCACTGTAATTAGTTTTAATCCATGCTAGCATATTGTATTTTAGTGAGATTTAAAATACATTAGCTCATTTTATCAATTGCCTAGATAATATTTCTGCTCATCTCGTTGTGTGCCTGTGGGGTTGGTTATAATGTTTGATGATGTTTCATGATTTTTAAGAAATAACACACATTACCATGCTCCTAGACCACATATTCACCTCACTAGTGTTCTAACCTTTGAAATAATGGATTTTAACTGGAATTTTAAATGGAAGTCCTCTAAACAATGAGTTCTGTGCTGTTAATCTTAACAAGGAGAAGACAGTCAGATTCCCATGCTTCTACAGAATAAATCGTGAGAAACTCAGCCATATCTCCTCGGTGTTTGAGCATCTAAACACTGCTACAGAAGCAGATGTATATCTTTTAAGTGGAGCACTAAATCATGCCTAAATAAAGATATTAATCGCATATTTCAAATTTCAGTTTAGTAACTAAAGGCCACAGTGTTTTAGTTTCCTATGTCTTCAAATCAGTCTGAATACACTGGCAGATAAAATGTGGCCTGAATGTGCACACAGTTCCCAGACAGAGAAGTCATGTATTTTGCTTGTTGTGGAAAAACACATGTTTCCTTAAACCTGCACATTTATATGTTGTATGTTGGGTGGGCTTATAAAATGGTTCCATAAAGAATTTGTTTCATTTATTTATTTATTTGTTTTTCATTTTCAGCAGTGTGTGTGTGTCTATGGTATCACATGGGGGTATATTGGTACACCTTTATGTCCAAGATGATTTTAACATCTTTTAAGATGTTTTCAATAACATATGCTGCATATAGCTTCTCTGGACCAAGCTTGAAATGTGTCATTACAGGAGCCCATTACCCAGAGTGCACTCACATCCACAGATAGACGCAGTAATTCTTTGTAGCACAGACTATCTTTCAATTGCAAATGACTTTTCTCTCTCTGTCACACACACACACAGAGTTAAGTGAGATACTGCTAAAGGATGGGTTCTATCTGTTTCCTGTCAAATGGTCCTGAACAATCTGTACATCTCTCTAAGCTCTTTCAGTAATGCATCCTTTTGGCAGAAGAATGCGAGAAGCTCTAACTCATCATAACATGGCATGGGAGAGCTTGTGCAAGGACGAAGGAGTAATACCAAAACTTTTTGTTATAATTACACCAGTGGCTGTGACAGGTATCAGCTCCCATCCACACTGCTTATGAAACATCACAGCTTCAGATGTGTAGAGACACATCTTGGACATTTAATCCTCAACCTCCCAGAGCGTGAATTTCAGGGGTGGAGCTTTTCAGTATATGGGTGCAAGCAAGAAAGCCTAGATACAGACTACAAAAAATTAAGAAAAATATAGAGCTGTAAATGGAATCCCAGTAAAAATACTAGAAAGATCAGAGCAATCATGCAGTACAATTGTTGATATTTTGTAAAAAGGAACAATGAGGGTATATGAACATGAACATGTCTTTTTTATTTTGTTTGTTTTATTTTGTTGACATATTCTGACCAGCTCTTCAAAATGCACTGCAGACCTCTATGAAGTGACCATTTTAGACTAAGCAGAGTCTCAGGAAATCACACATTTTGTGGCTCTCTGTACTTTTAATGAGTGAAAACATCCACTCCCATGGATCCCACAGCTGACATTTTCTTGTCTTGGTTGAGGGATGTTAAAAATGGTTAAGTTCTTATTTGAACATCATCTTTTCATGTTCTGAACGTGTGTGATTGACACTTATACATGGGCTTTTGAAAACTGTCCAAAGAAGTTTTTTGCTTTTGTTTGTTTTCTCTTTTGATAACCAGTCTGATTGTGAACTGAGAACACACACACATGCATACACATACACAAAATCAAATAATCAAATGTGACAGGGCACAGAATGCTTTCAGATTTATATAAAGAACTTAATCTTAACAAGAAAAATAGGCCTACACTTGGTAATGTTCTGAACACCATTCTCTGCATTTTATTTACAATCATATGACCAGTGATTAACAATACCACTTGAATATGAAAAGTACATTAACTGTTTTTGCAGGGAGAAAAAAAATGCAAATTAAAATCAAGAATGTCAATCACGAATCTTTATTGACTTCTGTGTTTTCAGTGCATACAAAAAACACCCATTTGGAATAAAAAATTTAAATCAACCAGAAGTTGCTGATACAATTGATTCCCTGTTACATTTCCATCTAAAGCTAAGTTGAAATTAACATTCCTGCATTACATTTCTTGAAGCTGAGATTTCTTCATTAGACTTTTGAGTGTGGTTGAGCAATATGAAGAAGAACGTCTGCCCAGACAAGGATCCAGAGACTGGCTGGGGCCATAAGAGGAAACAGATACTACTGTGATAGTGGAATGTGTTCTCATTTGTGGGGAATGGAGTGTCTGAAAGTTCACGGAAGTGGTGCCTTTAAGACACTGATCTATGCTTACATTCCATATTCTCCTTACTGGGGGTTGCTCATATATCACTGCTCAGGGTCCAATCTTGTGTAAACGCTTTTATTTGTCTAGAGTGCACTGGGGTATCCTTTTATCCTGTTACATTACCATGCACTGTAGAAAATGAACAATTGTATGAAGTGGTGATAGTTTTAGTTCAATGAACCTTGCACTGATTTTGCCTGATTTTTTGAAAATCCAAAAATAAAAAATACATTCTCATATATTGTTCATATAGAGATGCAAAAACACACAGCAGGAGGTGACATTTCACGCACTCTGAAACTGTAAAGACATTTTATAGACACGTACTCACATTGCTCAACATGCCACTGAACTTTCCACTCAATAAGTTCAGGAATGATGCAAAGGAAACCACCGTTCCTGCCGTTCCCTCCCTAGAAAGATGTTATGAACAGTCAGACCTTTGCTCTCTGAGCATGATGTGTATGCTTGGGTTTCTATGAGTGTGATGGTTCATGACCAAGGACACTCCCAAAGACGTCTGCCGGGTTCATTGCATTTGACCTTATCTGTCTGAGGTTAGCACATGAATGATCTCTTCTTGCCACTATCAGTACTGAATGAAAACCCCCCACAGCTTCTACACAGAACCTCTTTATTTCAAATGTGAACAAAACCACTTCGTCTTATCAAAGCCTTGTGCAAGTCGCACTCTGACCATCTGCTGCTGTGTTATGTTGCCATTACAAGCAAAACCAGAATCTGTGACCAAGGTTGTTACCAAGTAATCTCTGGCATTGAAATGCGTCAGCTATCTAGCACAAATTGAACATCACCATGTGCTTAGTGCAGAGAAGGAAGAGCAGGTGCAAAGACCATTTTAAAACAAACAAAATAACTAATAATGAAAATCTGCCCCGTGATGTGACAGATTAAAATCGGCAATCGATATCAATAGCTTATGTGATATATTGTAAGTGGTTTTATGAACAGTGTTATTTTCCATTTGTTAAGTTGGTTGGTTTACAAATGTACAGTGCAAATCTGGAGACTCAAGGTTCCTGGCAAACCAGTTTTCAGCACTGGGTGTTATAGAGAGAGGCTGCATGGGGCTATGCCACCCGCTGCACACCAGCTAGCAAACACACAGTAATCCAGGGCTTTAAAGGCTCAGTCTGAGGTTGTACTGGGTATTGCTCTTTATGAAATAATATTACATGACTTTTATAGTTTGTGGTAAGTTCATTTATAGTTACAGGTATATCTGATGAATATCTATATAGCACTGGCCATATTTCAGCTGCTTTATGATGTGTTCTTTAAGAATCATAATGTATGTTTAGTGTTTAGTAAAAACACATATACTAAGTATATTTATTATATTTTTAAACTTTATTATTTGCAGTTATGGTCACTCATAATGTTGCCAGTGATCAGCACTGTTGGCAAATGATAATGTTTCCATGAGTGACAAAAGCAATCCTAATGAACAGTAAGGTACTCATATACGTAAGTCAAGAAAGAATGTGTTTTTAAGGGTGTGTGTGTGTGTGTGTGTGAGAGAGAGAGAAAGACAGACAGGGAAAGAAAAGCAGTTGGAGAGGGAGGGGAAAAGGGAAAGAAAGAAAGAAAAAGCAGCAGAGAGAAAGAGAGAGGGAGAGAGAGAGAGAGAGAGAGAGAGAGAGAGAGAGAGAGAGAGAGAGAGAGAGAAAGAAAGAGAGAGCTGCAGCGTGTGTCAGGCCCAGCAGGTCCGCTGGGAGTTTGATTGTGTTTCCTGTGCGTGCTGTGTTGGGCCGGGTCCCGTCCCCTCTCCCCCTGCCTTGCTCCATCTGCCTTCCCTCCTCCTCCTTCCCTTCTCCCCCTCCCCCAGTGCTGGCCTCCACCCAGCTCCAGGAGCCCCCCCACCCCTGAAAGCAGGTGATAGTATTGTTGCATCAGGCCGGGCACTCTTTCCTGGTGGGCTCTGATCCCTGCTGATGCGTTGCTTTTCTCAGATCAGGATGAGGAGGTGCAAACATGCCACACGGAGGGAGCTCACACAGCATGATGAACGAGAAGTGCACTACTCAGCTGATCCACTCACTTACAATTCCTCAAACCTGTCTGCACCAGTAGAGCAAAAAATAAAACAACAACAACAAAAAAAGGTATGGGACAGTTCTTGCAGCACTGTGTGGGTACACACATTAATTTGTAGGCAAAGGAATGTATACTTTCTTAAACCCTCAGGCTTGTACAGTAAGCTGCTGTGTTTCTTCTCCTGGAACACACAGTAAGTTTTTAATTACAGGCTTTGTTGCTGCATGATTGAGCAGCACTCCACAGAAGCATATCAACAGTGCATTGAGATGTTGATGGAGGATTATGCTTCTTGGTTTCTGTGCTCTTGGTTTTACCCTAATGGGGGGGTTTGACAACTAGCATTCAGTCACATCCGATAATTAGGCTACATCCTTTTAAGTATAGTCCACAGAACACAAATGTCCATCTCTTTGTGCTTTGCTGACTCAGAGATTTTACCTTCTCATAAACTAATCTTATTCAGCTTTAAATAAATGGTTTTGGCACTCACTGAGTAAAGATATTCATTGGTCTTTGTAAATTGCAGTTTTGTTGATTGATCTGGTAATTTGAACTCTTAGCAAAATTGACCAAACTCTTACCGTAACTCTTACTGTAACTCTTTCTCTTGGTAACTCTTTCAGTCTGGTGATGACTGTTAAGTGGGGCTGGCAGACAGCTCCTCTCTGACGTTCTGTGCAAAGGCTTCATCCTGTGCAAATTTCAGCTGTTTCCACTCAATCAAGTGACCCCAATCAAAACAACAACTCATGTGAAGAGAACTCCCTGAAATAATGGTCTCATTTTTCTGGAACTCTGATTCACTTTTATATGTTTATGTGTGAGCAAACATTTGTCACCTTTGTTTAACAATAAAAACATAAATCTATTTCCTGCACACTAATAAAGAGTCCTGATCAGAGAAAATCGCTGTTGTCTCAGAAAAAGAGATGGTGTTCTTTTTCATGAATCAAGCTACAATTTTGACACTGAACTGTTTTGAGCAACCCATTTTTAGACATTAAAGGAAAACATTTGAAGTTAACCCCAACTGTTTTCTTTATTGAGGTTTTATGTATCTGGCAAGGTTGAAATTCAAGGTTGAAAAGTCAAGCCCTTTGATGACCATGGGAAAAGGATTTATAATTAAAAATGAGTGTATTATTTTTCTCAGTTGAAGATAAAAAGAGAAATAGGAATTGTGTGGATTTTTATGCCTGTCTATGAACCATTTCATGCAAGCAAGCACCATGGGGAAACACTCTGACTTTTTATCCACAAGAAATATAGCAGGAAGGTTATGTAATAAAACCTGTCAAATTCAAAATGAAATCTACAGACATTGCCTGTGAGTTTTAAAATATGTAAATAAGCAAAATGACACCATTTTTTATCCACCACCATCATCAACAAAATTAAAATCAGCCAAGTCATTTATGCAGATGACTTTGACCTGTGGTGTCCTCCAAGATTCTCTTCTTAGGCTGCTTTTATTCCTTTGATATATGCTTTCCTTGGGAATCGTACAAGACTACATCAAAACCCACAACTACGCAGATACCACTCATGCATTTATTTGGCTGACCAAATAAACAACTAAAATGCCACTGACTCAATGCATCAGTGCCTTGAACGTATTATAAACCAGAGGTGCCAAAACTTGCTGCTATTAAATAAAGATAAACTGATTTTTATCAGGAGCAAAGATGAGAGATGTAGAATTGTTGTCTATCTTGACTAAAGAGCTCTCTAACCAAGGAGCTGGTTCATAACCTATTATAGCATGCATACAGTTCTACTTTATGTGTACAACCATGGCTTTGTGCAAGAAGTAAATAAATAAAATTAAGAAAAATATACCGACTTTGTTATATGAAAAAGAAAAGAGACAAGAATGAACTGAAGTGGTACACTGACCAAAGTAGAACATGAACCAGAAAAGTACTCTTTTCCATAAGCAAACCATGTGCTCAAGGTGTTCAATTTAGATGCCATGATGAAGACAGTCATAAGCTGCACTGAGGTCTAATAGCATTACAATGGCACAGTTTCAGCACCAGGTAATAAATCATTTGAATTGATATCTTTTGTCTGTATCTTTTATCTTTCTTCATTTTCTGCACTTTACACCCTTGTATTTAATTATTTATTTAAATTCAGCTTTAAAAATTTGCATCTTACATCTATCTTTTTAATAAAAGTAATGATCTTGCAGTGTCTGGCTCTTAAACAGCATCCCATGTCTCATGTCTCATTTATTAATATTCTTAGATGATTTAAACAGTGTCATTAATCTTGCATTGGCACCAAAAACATTGTACCGTCTGCTGAGTAAAAATAGAATTTTTAATTACTGTATAAATGGCAATAAACCAAGTTGTCTGCCTTCTACTACCATGCAGAAATCTGCACCATACTAGAAATTAGGGACTCCACATCTGATCTTCTGACACCTGTCACATTGCATCAGGGTAGCGTTAAATAAACGAGGCAGGATGCCGAGTACATGACGAGGAGAGGAGTCAAGGGTGGCCACCTTGACAGACCCCCCCCTCCCCAAAGTTCACTTTCTCCTGGAGCACCTGGCACCCAGGGACTGCCCCCAGACCCACCCTGAGAAGCAGGACTGAAGGACAAGAACCAAGATGACTGGAGCAGCTCCAGGGGCAGCTCCACCCCAGTGGGGGGCTGGCCAATGGTAACCTGCACCATCCTGATGGGCAGTGCCAGACTTCTATGCTGCATCTATGGAACTCTCTCCAGGACTGGGAAAGACACAGACAACACAAAAACAGGGACAGACACAGTGAAATGGACTGTGAAAGGGAGTAGGGGAACAGACTCCCTGCTTGTCCAGATCAAGGACCCCACAGTTCTGGGATGGTCTGAATCTCCTTCTCACAGTTGCCCTCTGTGACTGCAGCTGGAGGTTCTCAGCTGTGGACTGTGGAGGGTTCTTGGTGGCACTGGCTAGGTGCTAGGCAGCTCTGGCTACACTGCGGCTTCTATGGGCTGCAAGGCGACTCTTTCCTCCATAGTGGTGGCATTTCCCAGGTCTTGGCCATTCTTGTGGAGACATGCAGATTTCCAGGGGAAATGCCTAGAGGGTAATTCCTCCTCCTCTGTCTCCACCTCCAAATCCAAAGCTTCGGAATCCAGACTCTGTGCTCTGGTTCCTGGGAGTCATGAGCTGACCTCCAGGCATGTGTGCTACTTCCTGGATAACATGAACTGTCCTCCAGGTAGTGTGCACCAGCTCCTGAATGACGTGTGGGCCCATGCCCCTTGGGAAGATGTTCTGGAGGGAGCTCTACCTCCATCTTCACCTACCTCCATCTAGGTTTGGGAGTATGACGGGTCCTCTTCGGGTTCCTGTTAGGGGTACTCCATGCCAGTGAAGGGTACTTGCTAATTCCCCGAATAAGAAAAACTACTATAAAGCCCCCCCAGTTATGGAATAACCTCCCGATTAGTGTTTGGGAATCAAACACAGTGTCATTGTTTAAGTCTAGACTGAAGACTTACTTGTTTGAAAAAGCTTTCTGTTAGGTTGAACAGACGTAATCATTTATCTTTTTTTCCCCTCATGTCTGTTTGTCGAGCTTCACCTGCCACACTTGGCAAGTCTAACCTGCCTTGAAATTGCTCTGGTTTGCCTGTGGACGCTCCGCTACGGCCTGTGAAGGCGTCGCTGTCGTACATAGACATGCTGATACTGCCGCCACTAGAAATGTACTTTTACCATGATATAAAGTGTGGGCATTATTTATAAAACTCGCACTGTTGCTGGTTGTGCCACCCAATGGAGGATGGGTTCCCTTTTGAGTCTTGGTCCTAAGTTTCTTCCTTATTCTCCTAGGGAGTTTTTCCTTGTCACAGTCGCCCTCGGCTTGATCATTAGGGGTCTGGACCCAGACGTTTGGAAGCTGATTTGTGACAATATGTGTTGTAAAAAGCGCTATATAAAATTTTGAATCTAGATCTATCGATAATCTAAAGATGTTAGATTTCTTGCACAATGTCCCTTTGTGTGCTGCCTTTTGGCATCTATTATTTATAAATATTTTAGAATAACGCTTCAAGATCCCATGCAAAATAATGCAAAACATGGCCTTACATTTCTATCTCTTGCTAGCTCTTGTTCTCTGCTTTCAGCTTTTGCCTCTTGCTATAGTGACAAGGTGGTTTAAGTCATTTAAAATTCAGCTCCATTGTCCAACATGACCATTATCCAGCAATCACACATTTCCACCCTCTTCTTGGATAACAGACAGGAGTTGTCCAGGTTTCTTTAGCGACTTGTGTGAGAGAAATGCTTTTACTAGTTTTACCAGTTTGCCATCTAAGTATGTAAGCCTTTGTCCCAACTATTCTGGTTTGTTTAAGTCAGACATTGTGTCTCTTCCCTCAGTGTGCTCCTCTCACCTTCCTAATCATCCGTAGAGGGTGGGGGCTGGATTTAATTTTGAATTTAATAACCCATTTTCTATAGATTTCCATAGAAATTTATTTGTAGAAACAATGTATTTGGTTTCTCTTATTTGTCCAGTGCTAGGGGTGCACAGGATGAGTTGGAATGTGCTGAATGGGAGTTAGTGGGGGAGTTTAGGGGAGACATGTTTGATATATGGCTGGTGCAGGGTGAGGAGTTGCGAGTTCAGTGTTCACTGTAATCAAAGAAAAAAATCTAACAAACATGCTTTGCGACAAAGGTCTTGTTTTGCATACTTCCTTCTGCAGCAGGATGTTTCCTTATTTGCTTTATTGACGCCCCCGTTTTCAGTGTTTCAGAGTTTTTTCAGTGGCGTCTTACAGCTGTTGTTCCCAGTGAGAGTACTAAGTAGTGCATGCTCTGCCCATTTTTCATTTTCTAACCTTGCTCAGCTCATGAAGGGCTTGAGAAAGGCTTGCATTTTATTGGATGACAAGTTATGATCTGCATGTATTTACTGGAAGTATGAAATCTTAAGTAAACATATGTAAACATTGCCTTGGCAAGCCTAGAGCTGTAATTCCTTCAGGCCCCAACCCCAAAGGTATTACTGTGGATTCTGTGCTTTGAACAGTGTACAGTCACTTTCTTTGTCCATCTTTCTCATATCCACCCACACTTACACAAACGATCCCATGTCGTGCTGCCCTGCTGAAGTGCTGCTCAGTACTTTTCATTCTGAGTAGTCACTACAGCTGGATTCTTCATAGTTCTTAGAGCACAGACTAAGAGACAACTAAAGGGGCACTGTGTGTTATTTGAGATTGTCTTGGACCACCTGCCAGACCAATAACAGAACCTATCCAGCTGTCAGAGCTGCTAACTCATAATCACAGCATGGGAGGCCAGTGACTTTGTCTGCAAACCATGTGGTCAGAGGAAGAAGCTGTATGCTTGGTGCAGACAGTTGTGGACCTCAGAGTCAATACACTCATTACTTTGACACACACCTGAGAGTACGGGGCAAATCTTGTCATAACCTGTAGAGTGGTGAGAAAGAGGGGATTAAATCGTTGTTTAATTGTTCAATTCCATCTGCTAACCACACTGTATTTTCCTGAGTTTACTTTGTGGTATCAGTACAGTAATTCCTTCCCAAACTAGCAAACAAGCAACAAATACATCCAACCCATTCCAGGTTATCACTCATAAAATAGAACAAAACAATGTGGTATAATATTTAATTCATGAAAAATGATCAGTATAAATTGAAGACTTGAAGACTAATGTGGCAAACATGCTTAATGTCATAAAGCATGCACAAAAAATTCTGCCAAAGTCTGATATGTTATATATAGGAAAGAGTGTAAGGACGGGCTGGTCAATCTGGAAGACTCACAGCATGCCAAGATCAGAACGAAGATGAGCAGAGGGTGCCCGACTGATGTTCACATCAGTGGCCTTCTTTCAAATGCAAAACATGCTTATTCTTATGCTTAACGAGCCTCTCAGCAACAAGACGTGAAGAAATTTCTTGGTGTATTTTTTAAAATGCAAGGGTTAGATTACTTAATGACAGTTACAATTTTGAGTGAATGCTTATTTGTTAATCAGTGTCTGAGGTTTAAGAGTTTTAAGTCACCAACAAGCAACAGGGAGCAGGAGCGCCCTGTCAGACACTTAGCGGTGCAATAAAAACAAACTCTGAACCACTCCTAACGTTGCTTTACTGAGAAGCATTGCCAGAGCTGAGATGCAGGTAACTCCCTTTCTAAACCTTCCTCTCATGCCCTGAAGGTTGCACATTTTTCACTCCGTCTTCAAAGTGCACTTCTGCAAAGTCCACCTGCTGCCAGTGGCCCAGTGCCCACCTTCTGTTGAGTCTTATTTGTGAGCCATGCCCACTCTCTTCCTTGCTGGGTCCATGTGCTCGTTCCCTTACACTCCAAAAGCTGAACTAGGAACCATATGTGGGGTCCTGTTACATAATCTCAGTTGGAGAGGTGAATAAGGAAAAAAAAAATAACCTGGTAGTTTTCAGATTGGCATTATTTTTCAGATTAAAATGGCTGGGGTTAAGGTTGCTGAAGGTAGAATTGATCCTTTCAGCAAATTATTCTCCCCAGAGCACTGTGACTGCGCTGTGTGGTAAACCTGAAGGAATGCTGATTTCTCTTTAGTATTTGCATCACACACCCGGCATAGCAGCTATTGTGATGTTTACGTAATATTAATTCAAAGATAATTTGCTTTAGGGTATAAGCAATAGCAGGAGAACCAAAAAGACTAATTAATTTCTGCTATAAGTTGGTCTATGGCTTTATAAATTTATTAATGTAAATGCAAACATGAAATTGTTTTAGTTGATACCAGAAAGAAATGAATGCTTAGTAATTTGCATTAATATTTTTAATATTCTGACCACATCAATCCACAATCTTGAAAGCAGTTACCTGCCTTTGAGGAAAATGTAAGCTCTTAGTAATCTTGAATGATTACAGCAAAAAAAAAAAACTATAAAAGAAAGAATGTGCATCACAGTAGTTCTTTATGCCCACATAGGACAGTTCTAAGAAAAAAGATTTTGAGACAGACGCATCTATGGCGCAAAGCTCACATGTGCATAGAAAGCAAGAGAGAGAGAGAGAGAGAGAGAGAGAGAGAGAGAGAGAGAGAGAGAGAGAGAGAGAGAGAGAGAGAGAG
>JAOXYF010000010.1:4967620-4980356 GCA_028565775.1 Sternarchorhynchus goeldii
GCATAGAAAGCAAGAGAGAGAGAGAGAGAGAGAGAGAGAGAGAGAGAGAGAGAGAGAGAGAGAGAGAGAGGGGGTGGAGTGTTGGGGGAGGGACAGGGGATGGACGTCCTAAGGGAACAAGGTGTCTCACCAGAACGGGAACTCACTCTCCTGACTAAAAGCAATTTAGCTGAAGCAACTGTACACAACCTTTATTTTTTTGTATTATGGAACAACTTTATCTTGTACTGAACTGGAATACTACATTACCAGCGCTATAGGGAGCTCTGGAAGAAGTTCCATGAGGAGTTATCTCTGAGGACCTCAGGTAGGCATGTGTGTTTTCAAAGTATTTGTACTTACATGGAATTGACTTATTATGTGGCTTGTTGGTCCTGAATATCTTGTTTTTACTATCTATGATAAAAACCAAAACGAAGCACAAAACAAACTAAATTCCCACAATGATTTAGAATCATGTTCTAAATGATTCACTTCAGTGTTCTTATGTCTTTATAATGAGAAGCAACCAGTATTTCTTTTTGCTCTGGGCACACATTTCGGTATGGAAACAACAGAGTGGCAGATTTATTTAATATTTAGTTCTGATGTAAATGATCAACTTTCCGAAACAAAAAAGGAAGAAGTAAAAGAAGGAAAACAGTATTTGTGAAATGTAAGAGTTTCTGAAGTTTAAAAACCTGTAATGCAGTTATGCAAAAACATAGACTTTTTGCAAAGGTATGTAAATTATATTAACAAAAATGCAAAAAAAAAATGCACAATAAAAATTGAAGCAGAAGAGAAAATGCATACATATGCCACTTTACTTCCATTTGGTGGTGATAATGTGATCTGTTTTATATGATTTAGGGTTGAGCTGACATGAGGAGCACATTACAGATAGACACTAAGATAACCTTACTGACTTAACAAGCATTCCCCCCTCACTCTATAATTCCTTCTTTTCATTCCAGCCTACACATAAAGCTGTCTTTAAGCTGGGGTAAACACGAAGGAAGAGTATTATGCTGTTTTGAGACCTCTAAGTTAACTGAAACTAATGCAAATCAGCTGGCCAATAGTAACAAGAGGGTACACGGCAGAAGTATCAAAAACTTACTAAACTGGAATTAAATACATTTGCCTTAATCAATCATTTTTGGACCCTTCCCAGTAATTTAGATCATTGTCTCCCCATGGTAATGGGTATGGATGTGGTAAAGCCCATGCACGGTACACTTATGGATTAAGTGGACAAACAGTGGACTTACCTGGAAGCACAGTGAATTCGAAGTTACTGTACACATGATGATATATGACCTGACGTTCCATTTGTCTGGCTATTAGAACTGTTATAGATATTAGGGATTATATTTGCTACAAACCCTCAAAGCCTTATTTATAAAATAAAGATGTGAAAAGTATTTGCCACTCCATGATTTTGTCCCCCTGTTTTTACATATAGCATTTTTGTTATAATTTATTGAATTTAATATCTTTATACAATATTAATATAACCTGTATAAAATTTAATTGTAACCAATATAAAAGTAAACATTTTAGCCTGAATTTTAATGTTTTGACATGGGATCAGTTACCAGGTCTGATCTAGGCCACTTCAAAACTTTCATTTAGATTTTTTTCTCAGCCACTTTGATATGGACTACCACCCAAAACATTCATTATTTGATTGAATATTCACACGAAAGGCTTGGAAATCATGCAGGTGCGTCTTGGAACATGTGAGATGATTTATGAGAGTATCAAGGTGGAACATTTATGTCCACCTTGATACTCTGTCGATGAAATGTATCTTTTTTATTAAATGTTTAGAATTTTTTTTATTAAATGTTTTGAGCACCAACCTTAACTGAGCCGAGAGAAGCCTGTAGGTTTCTGATTGTTTTTGTTTCTTTATTGCTATCCCTTTTTCTCGCGGCCGTCTGTGACAGGCCAGATGCTCCTGGGAAGATTCATTACTATCCCCCTACAGTCCAACTACAGGCCTTGTGCCTCTATGAGACATCTTGACTCTCACTGTGGAGTCAGAGTTTTAAAAAAGGATTTGTGGCACTTGCCAGGCTGAGAGATAAAACGAATTATTTCCATTTATTTCATTCATTTAGTTGTTTTCTGTGTTATGTTGATATTCAGCATGTCTGGCTGTAATAAAACTTGAATGGGATGATATCATTATGGAGCAATAATTTTTTTGACCCTGGGCTAGCTTTTAAAAAGTAATTTATAAAGACCTGAAAATATTTATTATTCAGTGTTATGAAATAATAAGGCAATGTTACACTGAAAGCCATACTAATGGATTTTGCAGCTAACTTCATATTCACCATCACTGTAGACTTTGGTTGTTAACTTATATAGTGTGGAGACACCTTTGTCTGACCTTTGTAAACGATCCTCAGCGTTCCCCACTCCACCAAAAGCTCGTTGTGAAAGATCTACCATACATACAAGACTTGAGAATAAGAATGCTGACTCAGGGTCAGGTTTTACTTCTTATATTAGAAAGGATAACATTATATGGATAGGATGGAGCTGATCCAGCACAAGGTCCATGTAACAATGTAGTAAACTTTGGCTCTCATTGTTTAATGTGATCCAAGATCCTGTGCTGATGGCCTGGGCATGTCACCACAGGTAGCTGACACTCTAGGCTGTGACTCGGAGCTAAAATACTTGACACATCCTATTACTTGCAGAGACTCACTCACTTGCTCTCCTACTTTTGAATTTGCTTTCCTTTGAGGGGGGAGGGGAGGGTCCACAAATTCATAACCAATCTAGCTGTATACTTACAAAAGTTTAAATGTAGTTTAAATAGTTTAAATGTAGTTTAAATGAATTTAAATAGTTGAAATGTAATTTAAATGTAGTTTACAAAAGTTTTCAAAGTTTAGAAAGTTTTCAAAGTCTTATTCATTTGGAGATTTCATCTAATCTCTATGATGTAGTCTAAAATGTAGTTGCAGATGCCACAAGATTTATTTTCAGTTTTTACCTCCATTTTGTCGAAGAAGCAAGAGAATTATTGTCTGACATTGGCCACAAAAGCCTTTTGTGAGCCTTTTGTACTATAAGGCAAGAAGTAGTGAAACTATAGGCAGCGTGAAATGATAGTACTTGATAGCCTGAAATGATTCAAGTGAATCTTTCCTCTCTTAAAAGCACACATGATACTTAGATATCATAGTATTAGTAGTACGATAAAATTTTCTTGTCATATAACAAAATGTATGAAATGTGTGAAAATGTAACACCTGTCTAAAAGAGCTCAAAAGTACTTCACAAGCTCAAACAATATAATGCTGCTTTTGTTAAGGCATGTTAGAACAGAGGCCCAAATACCTGACTGTGGGCTTTCACTTAACAACATGGACTGTGTGTGTGTGTCTCTGTGTGGTGTGAGATCCATGGGCTGCTCAATAATAATTACGTCTGCATTAACTCTTAATTGCTGCAATACATTTAAATATGAAATAAAATGTCACTGTGCTATGATCTGACAGACATAATGATTCTACTCATAATACATGCTGAGTGGAACTATCAATAGACCTATTTCTCTCTTTTCTTTTTCTCTTTAGGTCCGAGGATCCATGAGGAGCCGATGAGAATGGCCTTGACAGACAGAGCTAAACTGCTCAGTATCATAGCAGTCATCTTGCATATAACCAGATGTCAAGGAAAGCTAGGAAAGGACAGCTCTCCTCTGAGGTTCACCCATCACTTGTATAATGCCACCATTAATGAGAACTCTGCCCCTAGGACTTACGTGGATAGTCCCATTCGAATGGGCATTTTGGTTTCTGATTCTTTCTGGGACATCAAATACAGAATTGTTGCTGGTGATGATGATGGCCTTTTCAAAGCAGAGGAGGTAGCCATGGGGGATTTCTGCTTTATGAGAATATCAACTGGCAGTGGTAACACACCCTCTCCTGTTCTGCTCAATCGAGAAGTACGAGATACCTACACTTTGACTATTGAAGCTACTGAGAGCACCTATGAGTACCAGGCCAGAACGAAGGTGCTGATCAAAGTGCTTGATACAAATGACTTAAAACCTCTCTTCTACCCTGCCTCTTACAATGTGGTAATCAGGGAGGACATGCCACTGAAATCAAGTGTAGTGAGAGTGAGCGCAACAGATGCTGATATTGGTAGCAATGCCGAGTTTTATTACTCCTTCACCACTAGATCACATCCTTTTGCCATTGACCCTTTCACAGGAACCATCATGCTTGTCAAAAGGCTTAATGCAGGCCAAAAAGACAGGTATGACCTAACTGTGTTGGCAGAGGACAGGACCAAGAAAATCTCTGGAGTGCAAAAGTTTGGAAATGTTGCAACGGTGGTTGTAACCATTGAAAAAGTCACTGGAAATTTTTCTCTCATCACACCCATCTTGGTAGAAGCTCCTCAATTGGACACTGATAGGATAACCATAAATGTCAAGATAGAGTCTCAGGCAAAGACACAAGTGGCCTCACTGAACATCGTTGCAGGGGATTCAGAGAAGGGTTTTGAGATTATTCCATCTGTTTTACAGGACAATGACTTTCAAGTGGTCTCAACAAAACGGATTAAGTGGTCACAAAGCCCATTTGGATTAAATCTCTCTCTTCAGGCCAAAGACAAAAGTACCCCCCCTTTGCTAACAGCAATTAAGGACATCCATATACCCTGCTCCCAATTTACATCACTGACATTTGAACAGAATATATATCAAGTTGACCTTAGTGAACTTTCTCCTCCAAAAACAACTGTACTTAAAGTATCTGTACAAACAAGTGTATCCAATGTCACATATTATATCAAAGATAATGCAGATAGCCATAAATTCAAAATTGGCCCAAAAAGTGGCATTATTGCTACCTCAGAGTACCTTGACTTTGAAAAAAAATCTCATTATGAGTTTGATGTCATGGTAAATTCTGGGGAAGCTGAAGCACATGTCATAGTTGACATAGTTGATGAGAATGACAATGCTCCTAGATTTACTTCACCTTCATACCAAGCCACTCTACCAGAAAATGTTCCTATAGGAACTAGCATCTTAGCTGTCACTGCTATTGATGTGGACAGTGATGACAATGGTTTTGTGACATATGCCCTTGCAAACACAACTCCCCTACCTTTTGTAATAGATCCACTGACTGGAGTAATTTCTACCTCAGAAGAGTTTGATTATGAGCTGATGAAAAGATGGTACCACCTTAGAATCTGGGCTTCTGATAGTGGTAGCCCTTTTAGCCATGTGAGTGAATGTGCTGTGACCATCACCATGACCAACATTAATGACAATGTCCCGCTTTTTGAAAAAGTGGCATGCAACACCTCCATACCTCATGACCTTGAACTTGGAAGGAGCATAGTAGTGATGTCTGCAGTGGATCTGGACGAGCTGGAACAAATCCGTTATGGCATTGAAAGCGGAAATGAGGAAAAATTATTTGACATTGACCCTGTTTCTGGAGCTATTACACTAGCTCAATATATCCCTGCAAACATTTTAGAAACACAAAGCCCTTCATATATTCTAAAAATATCAGCAACAGATGGCAAATACAATGCTGACCCCACTACTGTGACTGTGTATGTCATGAACAAGGGCACAGAACCTACTGCACACTGCCAGGAAACTGGAGTATTCAAGCAGCTGACAGAGAAGCTTATTGAATCAATGAAGCCTGTACTCTCTACTCAAGAGGAAGATTCCTTCTCTGATGTCCATATAATCAATCGTTACTCTCCAAAGTTTGCACTTGGTATACCAAGCTCCATTGACGTAAGGGAAGACTTTGCTCTCAACATACCTATACTACAGGTTAAGGCTACTGATAATGATAGTGGATTTAACGGAAGGCTTATCTATGTAATTTCAAATGGGAATGAGGACGCATGTTTCACAATTGATATGAACACAGGGATTCTAAAGATTATTTGTGAATTAGACAGAGAAATAAAAGAGTTCTATATTCTGAACATAACAGTGTATGATTTAGGTACTCCACAAACAACTGCATGGAAGTTTCTTGCTGTCAACATTTTGGATGTAAACGACAATCCCCCATTATTTTCTCAACCAAGATATGTTTTGAGGATTCCTGAAAACACAGAGACTGACACAAGCATCTTCAAAGTACAGGCAGTCGATTATGACCTTGATGACAACGGAGTCATCAAATATTCCTTGTTAACATTTACTGACCTTTTCAGTGTTGATGAAACATCTGGAGACGTGAAGGTGATAGGGCATTTGGATAGAGAAACTTTGCCTAGATACGACTTAAGGATAGAGGCTAGGGATCAAGCCAAAGAGGATCCTCAACTTATTTCAACGGCAGACCTACTTGTTGTTCTAGATGATATCAATGATAATCCTCCTAAATTTTCACCCAAGGTTTATAGGATTAAAGTCCCTGAAGATGCCCCTCCAGGCACAGTGCTGCTATGGGTTGAAAGCTATGACCTGGATTTGGGGAGTGGGAGCCTTATAAGCTATAATCTGAAGAACAATGAGGCAGGAACCTTTTTCCTGGACACAGCTACAGGTTTACTGACTCTTGAGAAGGAGCTTGACTTTGAGAGAAAGCAGTCTTATAACCTAACAGTTCGAGCTGTGGACCATGGAAAGCCCAGGTCCTTATCGTCCTCATGTTTCATAGAGGTTGAAGTGCTGGATGTCAATGAAAATTTGAACAAGCCAGTTTTCAGCTCATTTGTACACAGAGCTTCAGTTATAGAGGATGCTAAAATAGGCACTTCAATCATAACCCTCACAGCGGTGGATAAAGATCTGGGTAAAGATGGAGTAGTCAGATACCACATTTATGATGGAACGGGACTGGGAGTCTTTGTCATTGATGGAGAAACAGGTAAGCCTAATGCTATGATCTTATTGCTATGGGCCTTTGCATTGTGCCATACTCAAAACACACCATGTCTATTAATTTTACTTTATTGTACCAGGAATTGTGTCTACAGACCTTCTTTAAGTCATACTGGTCTTTTGCATGCAATATTCTATATGCAAAACACTTGCTTCATATTAAGGGGTTCATAGATCACATTATCACATTCTCATAGGTTCTTATAAAGTGTAAGATTTGGTTATAATTTTCTTGCATGGTGTTCTGATTGCACATTTTATGTTTTGTCTAATACAGTACACTTCAGTGTTTTGAAAAAAAACAAACAAACAAACAACAATTTGGCAGAAATTTCAGAATTTAAATGTTGAAAAATAATGCTGAAAAACGGCTGAATATTATGGCACATTACAGTGAATTTCAGTTACAGTGAAAATGACACCTATTACCCTGTATTTCCACATATGAAACCACATATGAAATCTATGATTCTCTGTTGCAGGACTGATTCAGACTGCAGATGCACTGGACAGGGAGACCGTTTCGCACTACTGGCTGACTGTTTATGCCACTGATCTGGGCACTGTTCCTCTTGTGTCCTGGACCGAAGTGTTCATTGAGGTTTTGGACATTAACGACAATCCTCCCGAGTTGTCCCAACCTGTCTACTTTGCTTCTGTCCAAGAAAATCTCCCCCAAGACAAATTTGTATTGCAAGTGTCTGCCACAGATAAGGACAAATCTTCAGAGGGGAAGATAACGTTCCAAATCCAGGATTCTCAGCGCACGCATTTCACCATCGACTCAAAAACAGGTGAACAATTCTTCACTTCATTTTCAAACAATTCTTTTACATTCTTGTGGAACCAAGAAATACATCTATCTAGTAAACATAATGTATTGGTAGCTATTGGACTTGTTAAGAAATTATTTTTTAAAAGTGTTTTTAAAATACATTAATGATCCTTAGGCAACAAGGGTTGTCATGGAAAGTCATACTATTTTTCTGTGTTCAAAATCATAAATGGTTAACAGTGTTTAAATAATATGTACAGTTTGTGACAGTTAAATCATTCAGGTTCAGGCACAAACTAGGTGTAACCAAGGTGATGTAAGAGGAACTTGTTGAATAGGATAAATAACATAACTACTGTACACAAAATTATCATTTTAATCATTTTTCAGTGATGGGGAAAGCGCTGCTTCCCTGAAGCGCAAAAAGTCCAAAATCACCTTATCTCCAACCTGCAGATTAGTCATAGTTGTAAAAATGCTCCTAGGGAAATTAGAACAGCATTAACCTGCATCACAGGTTGGTACTTGTCTGTTCAGAGCTTCTCGTCCCTTTGTTCCTGCATTAGCTCCACCCCAACTCCCGTCCAGCACATGGGACATTAAAACAGTTAAAACACCCACTGAGGTGTATGTCTGAAAGCCTTCAGGTGTTTTTAAACGGACCTTTTTCGAAAATTGCTAGACACGAAGCAAACTACAGCTGAGTAAATAATTGTTACTGTAAATGTAATACTGCCTATTTACCTGTAATATTTTAACCGATCTGAAGTGTATTACAGGGGAAGAGCTTTGGTAATCACTCACAGCATAGATGGATACACACGACTATTAAATCAGAAGTGACTAATAACATCGGTATGGAGTCTTTTTATGCTATCTTATTCAGATCACTCAATCTGAAGAAAGGGGATGGAGATCTCTGTATTCCCGTGTTAGAACAGGAAAGTTAACTAATTACTACAGAGACCAGTATGACTAAGCTAACCGCTTTAACAGCTCGGTGTAGAAAAACCGTCTCATGTAGGATAAATGTTGTATGTGAAATTGCCAAAGACAAAACATATCTAGGGTGGATCGGGATTAGAGTTTATATTTCATAAGGTCAGTGTATATTTGATGGTAAAGGAAATGCTTAATGTTTTAATAAGTTAATGGATGTTAACGCTAAAACACTTTCTGCAATGACTTTAACAAGCGTCACCTGCCTAAATACAGAGAAGTGTAAAAATCCAGCGGGGTTTGTTTTGAGTGTTGTAAATGCAGAAGGACCCCGCTGGTGTGACAATGACACTGTTTGTTGCCTTGGTGGTAAACAAGATAAACCGACAAATTCCCCCAAAATTCAGGTTTACGTTGTTCAGGTTTACGTTGTAAAAACCTTAATATATAGTAATGGATTACTTGTTGGCGTAACAAAGCTATTTCCACCGCCCACTCCCCAAATAAAAAAAAATCTCTGAACGAATGCTTTTGCTGTCAGGTTTTCGGAAGGTGAGAAGTAGGACGTTCGTTGTCTTTTGATAAATTCAAAAATATTAAGTTTTTTTTAAACTAGGTCACGATGTTGTGGGTAAAGACTGTCCAAGAGATTAACCTCGTGTAAACAGCAGAGCTAAATAAACACCGCCACGAAAGTAAAACTGTGGGAATAGAGAGTGAAATCTTCCCTCTGAAGGACACAAACAGGTGTGCCGTCCTTCTGAGCGCAGTACCATTGATCAGTTTATCTGCTCTTCCTGTGTCTGTGTTTACTTAGGTGCGATCAGCACCCTGTCAGCTCTGGACCGGGAACAAAAACCAGAGCATATTATTGAGGTGAGCGCACCTGCTAATTCTCATTTATTTGGTCAGGAAGCACAGGCCTGATCCTTTCACTTAATGTTCACCGAATATTTGTATTGCCAGATTGTGTCACTTTAGAAATCTTAAGATAACAGCATTTAACAGTATTTATTTAAATGGCTTAATTTAAATTACTAAAGTATGAATACTAATGTTAGACAAACGCGCCACATAAGCAGTGGTTCATAGCGTCAAGTTGCACGTTACACGTGCGAATACTGCATGCAGCTTTGATCTGTGTAATCTGTATTCATCATCATTCTCTGTTGCCTCCTTTCTATGTTGTGGTGCGCAGGTGATTGCGTCTGATAATGGGGCTCCCGCACTGCGCTCCACTGCCACAGTGGTCATTCAGGTGTTGGATGAGAACGATAGCAGCCCTCAGTTCAGTCACAAGCTTTTCCAGGTCAAACTGCCTGAGCGCCAAGGCACAGCACTACCCCAGCACGTCTACAGGATGTTCGCCCACGATGATGATGTAGGCCCCAATGGCATGATCACATACACTCTGGAGGACGGCATGGACGGGCGATTTGACATCCATCCTGCAACAGGGGTGGTGACAGCCTTGGGGGAGTTCGGGCGAGGAAACTATAGCATCCTAACGGTAAAAGAAATACTGGTGTTTAGACTTTTCCCCTTTATTCAGACTTCTGTCTTTACACATGTAGTTAGCAAATAATAGTCAGGCATGCAAAAAGTACATTAAAACGAAATAATACTTAATCAGGAAAGGAGGAGCTCATGCAACTGTACATCTGTGGGTCTGTCTCTTGCGTGCCGTAGGTAAAAGCTACAGACCACGGTAACCCTGCAAGAATGTCCAAGGCGCGTCTGGATGTGGAGTGGCTCCCTCAGCCGGGGCCAAGCTCTGGACTGCTGGCCTTCGATGAGGCCCACTTCAACTTTGCCGTCATGGAGACAGACCCTGTCACTCACATGGTGGGAATCATTAGCACTGAGATCTCTTCAAGCCTCCTTTGGTTTGACATTGTAGGTGAGTGCTCCAGTATTCTGCCTTTCTCTCTGGTATGCCTCAACAACTGCAAACAAGACCACTTGACTCAAACATGTCCCAGTGCTGTTTGAAGACAACCCCACCCAAGTGACTGCTAGTACTGGTAGAGCAAAAACAAGTGATGGAGCTTATTTTGCAATTAATGAAGGGATATAGAAACGATTACAGATGCTGTTTTGTAACTGATGTAAAGCTGAATAAAACCCAAACTGTTTATTTTTCTCATAATTGATTTTAGATGTGTTAATAACTGCTGGTATTAGATTTGTGCCATAAGTAAACACTAGGATAGTTTTAAGTTTAGCACAGTTTCAAAGCACATAGGTGAAAGAGCCATTGTACCTATAGGACAACTGGGCCTGTGGTATGAGCTGAGCCAGGAGACGAAGCTCCAAATGTCCTCTGTTTCCTTGGATGGCAGGCCAACATCCTGTGCCATTTCTCTCTTCCGTCAGTCTCCTAGTAGCTAGACAAGTAGCACTGTCTTCCATCTTCACCTCCAAGATAGAAATATACTCCAGAGGAAATGCATCAGGTACACAGTAGCTGTTCCATTGTACTAAGAAAAAAATACTAGTCAGAATACTGGTCATTATAATAACTATTATAATTATACTGAATACAGGGAAAATCTCACATATTCGATACACTTAGGACTCAAAAAAGATAATTTTATACATGCATATGTACTTTTAATCTGAATTATTCGTAGTGCTGTGAATTCAATGCACAGCACACAGTGCGTAGACCAGTGCCATTAATCGTCCTTGGCAATTTCATGATGCCAAATACTTTAATCTTAACAATCACCATGTGCAAATATCACATATGCTGTGAAATATACCGCTTAAATACAAATTCAGATGATTACAAATTATAGCATTTCATCAACCAATATAAACATCACTTTAACCATTTTCTAGAACAGCAAATTGGCATAGTTGTGAGTTACACTATATTGTTTATGAAATGTGTGTCTTCAATTTTGAAGTCAGCTTGAGCCCCTCTCTGGAGAAGACAATTATATATTGATTAATGAATGAAACAAATACAGCTTCAAACACAGCCTTTTTTCAGAAACTCTGTAAGCCTCCATCAAGATCATTCAGCTCTGCATTTTACACACTTTGGTGGATATGAGTAAAAGGGACATCATTTCATATAAATTAATTCAGGATTGATACACTTGGAAAATGAGTAGATCACAGTGAAATAGGTTTAAGGCCCACTCTAAAGCTTCAGTCCATCTAAAATGAGACCAGCTAGCCTTCAAAAGGTGGATTTCTTAATAAACACCATCTGCCAAAGCAGGCATGGGTTTACCCCTACTGACTGAGACGTCTGTTCTGAGTGTGTGCATGCCAAATATTTTCCCTGAAACAATTGTTTTGTTCTTACATACTCTGCAACTCAGGAGGAACCTTTTCAAGTGACCTTGTTTTTTGATAAAAATGCTCAAGACAGAGCATGAAAACAGAACATGTACAGTGCTTGTACCAAAAGGTCCTGTCACTAGCTTTCATTAAGCTGGCTGAGTGTGCACTCCATGCTCAAACATGCAGTTGAAATGTGCACTGTTGGTTTTCAGCAAGGCTTACTCACCCAGGTTTGAGCTCTACTATGCTGGAGTGGCCATCAATTTAAGGGGCTGCCCCTGGACAAAGATTTAATGTCACGTAATGTAACGTAAACAGGTTTTGTTTGGTTCAGTTTGCATCTCGTGCCACCTGGGTTTTACTGTCATAATATTTAATTCTGTTCACTCTTACGCTGGAGTCATGCGGGCCCATGTATAGTTCTGCTGAGAGATGTTGACAGTTGCCCCTCAGATGCCCTGGGACTCCCCCCAAAAAGGTTGGCCTCTAATCACCTGGTGTCATCTCTTAGGTGGCGATGAGGATCAGGACTTTTACATAGAGAAAAACACAGGAAGTGTTCTAATAGCTAGACGCCTGGATGCAGGCAAAAGATCAAATTACAACCTTACCGTCAGCGTTACGGATGGCTCTCAGATGATAACTACACAGGTAAGAGCATATGTACCACATGTTGGGGCATGACTCATTATTGACTGACTTTATTAATCCTGCAAAGTACAGAAAGAGTTCAGAAGTACAGTGTGATTTTTTGCCTCAGGAAAAAAATACTTTATGGGCAATGAACTTGGTGTTTCCTGTTGTAGAATAGCAGGGCAGTGTGTATATATATA
>JAOXYF010000010.1:4980387-4999371 GCA_028565775.1 Sternarchorhynchus goeldii
GTCTGACATACATCAGAAAACTTTATTTAAATGCCATAGTTAAAAAAACAGAGATATGTCAGAAACTTCTCAAACAAATCTTTAGGCATTGTATGCTTTTCCTCCGAACACTCAGGCATATATCCGAGTGCTGGACATGAATGAGCACCGGCCAGGGTTCCTAAAAACTCTGTATGAGGTGAGAGTTCCAGAGGACACAGCTCCATGGAAGGAGATCCTGCAGATCAGTGCCCATGATGCAGACACCAACAGCAGGCTGGTCTACTCCATTCACAGTAGCCTCCACCCAGACAGCCTCAAGCATTTCCACCTGGATCCAAAAAGCGGAGTGCTGGTTCTGACTGAGGAGCTGGACTATGAAGCCATCTCTATGCACATTCTTATAGTGATGGTAAAATTCTTCTCATTCTATCATTTCTTACTGAATCATAATTAATTTGTCATAGCCATCCTTTGTCAGTTATTCAAACAAACAGCTTATTATTATTAATCAAATAAACAATCATTCAAACAAATTTAGAAAGCTTTAAAAAAAAATATAAGATTATGGTAATGTAAGATTATAGATAAGTGATTTTAATTAAGTCTCTACTTATTTTATCATGAGTACCATTCTATATTTTTTGTCATGCAGGTCCGTGATCAGGAGATTCCGGTGAAGAGGAATTTTGTAAAAGCTGTGGTGCATGTGGAGGACTGTAATGATTACACACCCACCTTCATGAGCACTCATTATGATGGAAGCATCAGTAACCAGGCTGCAACTGGCACTGAGGTGGTTCGAGTCAAAGCTTTGGATAAAGACAAAGGCAGTAATGCTGAGATAGTCTATTCCATTCACTCAGGTAAGAGCATAATAGCTGCCAAACCTCTTTTGTTCTCTTTCAGTCTGTTTCATGATTATTATAACTGTAGTAAAACAACTACTACTAAACTTCGCTTTCAAGTATTTACAAATGTAGCAGTGATACCTATTACCAATGTGTTGATAAAAACACAGTTAGTAAGTGAACAAAATGCTTGATACCTGCAAAGCAAATGAGGTTGATTTGTAAACCTGTCCACCCCAAGACAACAGCTACCAAGGTCAGCCAAACTCATGCCATGGGGCAGGGACTAGCTTATCAACAAAATGTCAGCAGGAATGTTTGTTTTCTTGCCTTGCAAACAAACCAAAAATATTGTCCTCCCTGATGGAAATGTTCAGGTTTGGGATATGATCAACACATCATTTTCAAAGCATTTGTATTTACCTAGTTTCTCTGCTAGTGATTTAAACTTTGCACTGACAGAATTTCTTAGTTGAAATTCAGTTCCCACTGGATTTTTCTCACAAATTGTTATTGTGGTGCATTTCAGGTCATTCCCAGCTACTTATGACATCACGACAAGTTAGTAACAATGTAGTAATTTAATTCTTTCTTGCAACAGGGAATACAGATGAAGCATTTGAAATTGATCAGGAGACAGGAAGCATCCGTGTGGCTAAGTCATTAGATAGATTCTCCCAGGAGCAGTATCATCTTACTGTGAAAGCCACTGACCAGGGCTTTCCCCAACGCAGTGACCTCTGCTCCATCAACATTCACATGAAGCTTTCTGAGCACACAGCACCAAAGTTCACACAGGATGAGTACTTCACTGAAATAAGTGAATCCAGCCCTTTAGGCTTTCCAGTGGTCTCAGTTTTGGCCAGCTGCCCGACTGCTGTGAATTACAGGATCAAAGATGGTGACGCTAATGGGATTTTCCACATCAATTCCAACTCCGGGCAGCTGTATGTCCAAAAAACCCTCGATTTTGAAGAGTGCCTCTCTTACCGCCTGTTAATCAGAGCTTCAAATACAGCCGGGGTCTCGTCAGACGCTGTTGTTTATGTGTATGTCATTGATGAAAATGACAATGCCCCTGTTTTCCTTCAGGACAGTTACTTTGGGCAGATTATTGAGTCTGCACCTGTGAACAGCATGGTAATGGGTGAGAACAACACCCCACTGGTAATCAAGGCCTCAGATGCTGACAAGGACTCTAATGCTCTACTAGTCTTCCAGATCCAAGAGCCTAAGGCACAGAAAGTGTTTAAAATAGATCCAAGCATGGGCACCATCTCTCTAATATCTGTCCTTGACTTTGAGACTATCCCGGAGTTTGTGTTTAGTGTTCAAGTGCAGGACTCTGGAGAACCCTCTTTAAGTGCTGCCAAACCATGCAGAGTCACCATTCGTGTTCTAGATTTCAATGACTGTCCTCCTACTTTTACACTACCCATGTATATGGCTTCCATCACGCATCCGGTCTTGAAAATCACAAAGGTCATCCAAGTCATGGCTCATGATCCAGATTCAGTGGTTTCATACAGTATTCCAGAGGGTAATCACAAAAATGTATTTAAAATAGATCAAATAACTGGAGAAATTTCAGTGAATGAAGAGTCTGACATCCAGCCCCATTATGAGCTTAAAGTTATAGCCTCAGATGGCTTGTACAAAGACACTGCTTTAGTGGAAGTTAATGTAACAAAAATAAAAAAGACTAGTCTGAAGTTTGAGGAGAGGATGTATATGAGCACTGTAATGGAAAACACTACAACTATAAAAACTTTAACTGTGCTTAGAGCCATAGGTAGCTACCTCAATGAACCACTGAGATACTCTGTTTTGAACCCAGGGGATAAGTTTTCAATGGTGTCATCATCAGGACTGTTGCAGACAACTGGTGTTCCGTTCGATAGGGAGGAACAGGATGAGTATGATGTAGCTGTAGAAGTCAGAGACATGAGAATTCCACCACGTATAGCTGTCACTCAAGTCAAAGTGTATATAGATGACATCAATGACAATGCACCCGTCATATCAAACCTTCCTCAGACTTTGATGATCTCCGAGGAGACTGAACCAGGGGATGTTCTCTTTCAAGTGGTGGCAACGGATGATGACACAGGTGAAAATGGATCTGTGGTGTTTACACTAGAAGACCATTTTAATCTCTTCAGGATTGATCCTTATATTGGTGACGTGTCCCTTCAACGACCCCTAGACTTTGAGTCATTGAATAAGTATGTGCTTATTGTACGAGCATCTGATGAGGGAGAGCCCAGTTTGTCAGCTTGGGGAGAACTGTATGTCCAAGTGCAAAACCGTTCCCATCCTGTATTTCAGAGTCTTTTTTATCCTCTGAGACTACCTGAAAACATTACTCCCCACACAACCATCCTGCATGTGCAAGCAAGAAACCCAGAGGGCTATCGTCTTATCTACAATCTTGAAGAAGAAAATGCCTCAAAATCTTTTCACATTGACTTCAAAACAGGAATGTTGAGTGTGACAGATTTTTTAGACTATGAGACACAAACAAAACACCTACTGACTGTTCGGGCAACAGACTCTGTGACTGGCACTTTCGCAGAAGCAAAAGTAGAGATAGAAGTGGAAGATATCAATGATAATGGTCCTGTCTTTGAGAATCTTACTTATACAGTGGAACTGTTAGAAGGTCTTCCAGTAGGTACATCTGTAATAGAGGTCTCAGCCTCTGACAGAGACTCGGGGAAAAACAAAGACATAACCTACCAAATTGTTGACACAGGGAAAAATGAAAATGCATTTTTTAAAATTGATCCAGTATTCGGGCTTATAGTATCTTCACAGGTGTTGGACTATGAGACCACTCAGCAATTTCATCTGATAATCAGAGCCACAGATAATGGTACATCACCTCTTAGCAGCGAAGCTCATGTTATTGTGAATGTTATAGATGTCAATGACAACCCTCCAAACTTCAGTGAGTCCTACTATCAAGCCTCCCTGGATGAAGAAGCCAGCTGTGGTCACATAGTCATTAAAATCCAGGCCTCAGATCCTGATAGTAAGGACAGTCTCCAATATAAAATTCTCTCAGGCAATGAAGGCAGGTACTTTGCTATCAATGAAACATCCGGTCTTATCTCATTTTCCAATGTTTGCAAGAAAAATCTGGATCAATTTTACAACCTTACAGTTGCTGTTTCGGATGGTGTCTTCCAAGAGACTGCTCCTGTAAACATTGACATGACCAGGAGCAACAGACATAGCCCCTATTTCAACCAGGATGTTTATGAAGCTGAATTGTCTGAGAATGCAGAGGCAGGGACACGTGTGATACGTTTGGCTGCCATTGATCCTGATGATGGACCATATGGTAGTGTGGACTACACAATTATTAACAAGCTTGCAGATGAAAAATTCTCTATTGACAATGATGGACAGATTATGACATCTCAACCTTTGGACCGAGAGAATCCCTCACAAAGAGTAATAGCCATTAAGGTCATGGCTAAGGATGGTGGTGGCCGAGTAGGTTTTTGCACTGTGAAGATCATTCTCACAGATGAGAATGACAATGCCCCTCAATTTAAAGCCTCACAATACCATGTCTCCATTCAGTCAACAGTAAATAAAGGTTCTCCAGTTATTCAAATCATGGCTTATGATGCTGACGATGGCAAGAATGCAGATGTCACCTATGCAGTGGATGAAGCTGAGGAAGTGACAGAGGAGGTGATTGAGATTAATCCATTTACTGGTATCGTCAGCGTCAAAGAGAGCCTAGTTGGAATGGAGAACAAGATTTTCAATTTCAAAGTCCAGGCTCGAGATGGAAGCATTCCATTTTACAACTCCTCTGTGCCAGTGCAGGTTAAGGTTGTACCACCAGAGGTGCCCTTGCCAAGGTTTACTGAACCACTTTATACATTCTCAGCATCTGAGGATCTTCCCATCGGATATGAAATAGGCACAGTTAAAGCTGACTCAGACATGCCACTGATATACAGCTTAGTAGATGGTAACACTGTGGAAAGCAACAGAGACCAGGTTTTTGCTCTTGATAAAGACAGTGGCACACTTGTGGTGCAGAAAAATATTGATTATGAGAAGACCAAGTGGTATCAGATAGATGTTATTGCACAGGGTAATCACAATGGCACAGATGTGGCTTCTCTGGTGTCTGTGAGCATCCAGGTACAGGATGTGAATGACAATCAGCCCATGTTTGATGCAGATCCCTATAAGGCAATATTGGCTGAAAATATGCCTGCTGGAACCACTGTCATCCAGGTGACAGCAAATGATCCAGACAAAGATTCTAATGGAGAGGTGATCTACACTCTGGAGCCAGAGGCAGATGACATTAGTCAGATCTTCACCATTGACTTGCAGACTGGCTGGATCACCACTTTGAAAGAGACAGACTGTGAAACCAAACAGTTTTACAGGTTCTATGTTGTGGCTACTGATCATGGGAACGGCGTCAAGCTTTCATCATCGGTCCTTGTGGAAGTGACAGTAACTGATGAAAATGACAATCCACCTCAGTTCACAGAGGAGCTCTATCAGGCCTCCATTGTTGAGAACAGCAGGCCAGAGGAGGTGATAGTCACTCTGACAACTAAAGATAATGATGTCTCTCCAGACAACAGGCATGTCACCTGCTATATAACAGGTCAGTCAAATCATGGATTCAGTAATCAAACACAAAGAACAATAAAGAGTTGTGGGTATTATCACTGCACTTACATGACATTAAAGTATTTACTGTTTACTTGGATCTGTAATTTTGAGACATAAATATTGTAAATATAAACATAAGCATGAATATGCTCTGTTAAAAACAGGTCCCGTATGGTTTAATATTATATCATGCTGTATTACACTTAGAATGCATAATTATTTAAATGAACTTTTAACTGCACTGTTGAAATTCTGAATGTTTGTGTTTGCTGTCATCCTTCTCTGAAGATGGAGACCCACTGGGCCAGTTCTCACTCACTGCAGTTGGAAAAGAGTGGAGGGTGGCACCCAAAGTTTCACTTGACAGGGAAGTTAAAGACAAACACACCCTTAGGATAGTAGCCACTGATGGAAAATATCAAACCACTGCCACAGTGGAGGTCCACGTTCTTGATATTAATGACAACAGTCCATTGTGTGAACAAGTAAGTTCACATTATTTAACAAAAATCAACAAAGAATTTACATTTTATGAAATTATTCATAATTGAAACTTAATAAAGTAAACAAATAAAGCGTAAAGTGCCATTAAGAGCTTAAGATGATAATTAAACCCAAACATATGCATTTGGCTATTCTCCCAATTCCTTTATTAGCTGCTGTACACTGAAGCAGTCATGGAGAATTCCCCATCAGGACTGTTCATTCTGAAGGTCTCTGCCTCTGATCCAGACATTGGCACGAATGGACAAGTCTCTTTCACTCTTCATGGCCTGAATTCAGACAAGTTTCATCTTGACTCCAAAACTGGTAAAATGGATATATATTTGTTGGTTCCTTGAATAGCACAAAGAGGTCTTTCTACAGTTAGAGATCAGATATGTTAAATTTTTACTAATACTTCTCTAAAGCATTTAAAACAATAAACAAAGATAATAGATGTTGTTCAGAGATACCTGTTAAAGCTTAAGGTTGTTCTTTCTCATCAATTGTTATTGCTTGGGTTATCTTTCATGTGCCCTGACTGGTTCCAGAGCTTCATATCTAAGCCCATCGTGTCCTCAGAATGCCATATCAGATTACTAAAATCATAAATGTTTGGAATTATGTTAAAAGCAGCTCAGAGAATGGAGGGCTATGCAGTGCATTTGGAAACAAATCTGTGTTGTTTATGTAAGAGGTTAAGAATAATCTAAAAAAATCCCTTTTTATGACTATAGAATTTTTGCCCCCCCCCCCCAAAACCACTGTTGATTCTGAAATAACCTTTTGCACAAAAGCAGTGTTGTAAGTCTTTGTAAAATTGTAACCTGCTATAACATGATATTTCATATGCTTTTCACCTTTATGTCCTTAGTCACTACCTAACATTTCAAACCATGACACTAACAAGCTTGTGTTTTAAACAGGGGAACTTTTCACCCTTGCTGTCTTGGACCGGGAAAAGGAAACAGAGTATGACCTCGTTGTCAAGGCAACTGACGGAGGTGGACGATCATGCCAGGCCGATATTGTGCTAATGGTGCAGGATATGAATGACAACCCACCAAAGTTCTCCACTGACCACTATGAAGTCACTGTCTTTGACAACACCACGATTAGAACACCTATTGCAGTCATCTATGCCAAAGACCCAGACACAGGTATGCCATCACTACATGAAAGCGCAATGAACAGAAAAGCACTTATCCAAACACAAGAACATGTCCCGTCATTTTGCATGTCCAAAAATGTTTTATTGGTATTTGAGATACTGAATAGAAGGATAAACATTTGCTAAATGCTTTTATTGAAGGCTCCCATTTCTCTAGATTAAGCAAGAGCAGCAGGGAGTGAGAGTTGAGCTGTGCTGTGTTTGATCTGAGACTGAAAGCAGGGAATCACTATTAGGGAGTGTTCTACCACACCTGGATATGTGTGAAGACATGTACGGATCCACTGTAGCTTCTGGCCCAGGGGTGTTTTTTTTCACAGCTACCTTTACCCTGTTTGCATCACGTAAACACCAACAGCTACAAAATACTTTCAGGATTTTTTTTTCCACATTTCCACATCAGTTTTTATCATTTAAATGTCAGTTTTTGCTTTTAAATACATGATTATTTAATATATGATTTTATTAACATAATTAAAAAATGCAGTGATATCTGTATATAATATACAAGTTTGGTTATGCTATCAGAACATGGTGAGCACTGTCCAACCAAACTGCTGTCCTCTCTCCGGTTTGCCAGGAATAAACTCTGAAGTGAGGTACTCCCTGCAGGGAGCAGACAGTGGATTCTTCTCTCTGGATGAGATTTCGGGGATGCTGCGCTTGGAGCGCTCTCTAGCTGACGAAGCTCGGTCTGTGTTTGAGCTGAGAGTGAAGGCCACGGATCGGGGCCTCCCTCGCCACCTCTTCTCCTTGGCCAAGGTTACCGTGCACATCATCGACCTAAGTGACTACCAGCCGGTCTTCCTGAGTCCAGAGTACACAGCCCAGCTCCCGGAGTCTGCACCGGTAGGGACGGAGGTGCTCAGTGTGTCTGACCTCACCAGAGAAGGCATTGGCAGTGAGCCTATCCGATACTCTATTGTCTCTGGGAACGAGGATAGAAGATTCCAGATTGATCCAGAGAAAGGTAAGAATGCGTGACATTTCATTACTGTGAGGTGTTTATATACATGGGTGTATGAATTTATGAATTTTGAATGATAAATGATTCTCTGACCAACTTTCTTAGAAGAATTGGATTAAACTAAACTTGTATGTAGGTCATGAGAATCATAAATTGAATAATTGTTTAATGAAATGATAATGAAATTAGTACTAGTGTGTGCTAATGCTTTTGTCTATATGGATTTGGTAAATTACCCTGTGCATTTGTTGTTCTTTTTATTAATTTGTAATAATTTTTAATACACATTGAAAAAAAGCAAATGCCAATAACTACTAGTAATTTAATTACATTTTATAATAGTCTATTTCATTGTTTTCATTGCTTAATGCATTTGTGCATGATCCATATTGAACTGGTGAGTGTATGATTTATATCGATAATGTATCACAGTTGTTTACTGTTCATAAATGCAGGTAAATACCGAATACTGTTTTATGATGCAGAAGCAATGAAACCATATCTAAGATGGCTCTACTTGAATGGCCTTATGCAAGAAGTAAATTATAATCCTTAAAAAAAACAGATTGCACAAACAATAAAGAGAGAGAGAGCTTATATTACAATATAGACTCTTTGTCTGCTGATGGCCTCTTGGGCCAGGCTGCATCTGAAAGCCTGTCAAGCTTCACTATGAGGATTAGTGAAGACAGAGCTGGAGAGCCAGTGCTAACATGCACTTTGGCCACAGAGATCATTTCAGCTTGTTGGTTCACTTCCATCTGCACTCCTCAGAGCCATCATCCTATACAGCTTTTCATTTTGAATTATTGCATTTCATTCCTTGTTATTTGACAAACAGTTTGCAGAAACTGATTTGTTCTTTGCAAGTAAGTTATGTGTTAAAAGCTGCAGGTCCCCAGCATGCATGGATATATGTCTGTGATAGAGCAATACTGCACTGTTGTCTCTGTTCCACTGTGTTTTATATTAAGGACCAAGTGCTGGCATGGAATATCTTTTTGGTCATACTGTGGAGGAATCTTTTTCTGCTGTAATGTGTATGGTTTTTAGGTCTCTGTATATAGTAAAAAGGTTGTAAGGATCACGGTCAGACTGCAAAATAATTACATTACAAAATGTGTAATATTCCTTTGACACTTTTATTTAGTTACATAGTTTGGTAGTTTGACTGATTTATAGGTTGTTGTTCCTTTTCTGTGTTGACGGATATGAATCACATAAATCAACTCGTGTTATAATTGCGATAACTTGAGGCTTGACTGAAAATATATAAAAACATTACCTGCTTCTGGATGTAGGATTCAAGACTTGATTTAGACTTAAAAATTCTATCAGTGTCCGTGTTCTATAATTTTCAGGTGATGTCAGTGAGCAATGAAATTTGTACTTTTTTGTTTCACAGGCTAAAATAGGTTGACTTTATAGTGCTTTTATGCTGTTTTTAGAATTGTTCTGTAAGTAAGGCTGTTATTGCACCTGAATATCTACAAACAATGTACATTATATGGTTTTTGCCTACATCTTACCCTCTTAAGTGTCTAGCAGTAGTCAACATACCTTGCTACCACTTTTCCTACTTTATATGATGACATAAAGAGCATACTGGCACAAAAACTCTACGTGTGATAGAGAAATTCTGGATTTGGATTTCGAAAGCTAAAATGCATTTAAGGGCACATATGGCAGCGGGATCATATATTATCATGGTTGTACGCAAACGGTATTCTAAGGATAGAGCTGAAAGTGGCATGTGGCACATAAACACAGTATCAACAAATTTGTGGTACACACAAACTCTTCTGACATCTTCTGGCTTTGTTGGGTGTGTAACAGACTCTTTGAAACCATGCCCAATTTAACATTGTGGACTTCACTTTATTAGAACAGACTTGAATTGTTTGAATGCAGGTGCAGACTTGTCTTGACTCCACATGCTTGACTTTGTGCCACATTGCTTCAGTCCTGAGACTTGAAAGTAAAAACATTAGACTTACTTGTGATTTGCCTAAATGTAATGTACATACACGCCTATTATACATTTTACTTCAGTCGTCCTCTATTTTTCTTCTAATTTTGTTACAGAATGTTACAGAACTTTAACATAATTAGCCATGAACTAAAAATAGAATTTTGCAGTAATTCAGACAAAGTTACGGGTTAATAATGATATGAGCAAGTTGAGGTCTCATGATATTGGATTTTCACTACACGCTTATCACGGCCAAAATAAGTATCACGGCAAAAAGGATTCGCAATTATGATCTATCATGACATCCATAGGAAATTTGACCAAAATACATTCAGCAGCTGCTCCTTTAAGAGAAACCACACCCACCGATCATGCCCTGATCATGCAGCTAAGCTGCCTGGTGTCTGAGCTGCACATCAGCAGGCTGCAGGTCCTTTAGCATTATCCACTTTTACTTTGTGCAGCTTACATGACCTAAAGTGAGTTAATATATACTAGTAGTGTATGAGTTAAGTGTTTATATCAGATAGTTGAGATTATTTGTTACACTACATAGGCTACTAATACGATGATCAGCTAACGATGTTCACAGTGTAATGACTCCTCACGTGCAATATTAATACTTATATAATATTAATACTTTTTATATATATATATACTAACTTTTCTACCTCCACTTACCTATTTGTTACTCTTAACATTTTTGTGTTTTTATAGCATTTTATATTTTAATTTTATTTTTTCTTTATTTTATTTTATTTTATATTTTATTATTTATTATTATTATTATTATTATTTTACATCCCTTGCGTTTATTTTTTTGTATTTATATCTATAGTTGTAAACTTACTTTATTTCTTCTTTTTAACATGTATGGAGCATCTGTATAAAACTGCAATTTCCCCCTTTAATAAAGTAATTCTGATTCTGATTCTGAATGCTAACCAATGCTAATGTATATAATTTTTTTTCACAATACCTTGTATAAAAATCATATAGTGTTTCAAGCCTAGTAAATGTCCAAGTTCATCACCCAAACATCTGCCTTAGTTACTGGCACTGGATTATTTTCTATATTATTTCATGGCCATTACCAGTTTAACGTGACATCTACATAATAAAAGTATATGAATGTGTCAGACATGTTTAACTTATACCTGTAACTCATGGTCAGGTGTGAATTAAATTGCATATAATGATCGTCTGCTGAGTCTGTGTCAGTATCTTCCAGTATATAACACGGAGAAATGGAGAAGTTGGATGACAGACTGAAAGTTGATGCATAGCTGTGGACTGTATGCATATTACATTGCACGGAGCTATTGGTTATCTTGAAAAATTTGGATATTTGTTACCACAACGCCCAGCTGTAACTACTAAACAAATTATTCCAGGAATTCAGTACATTTTTTAAGACACTCTGACACTGATGAGCTCAGACCGGGGTTCCTCTGTCTTGCATGGGAAAAAAAGCTTACAAATTCTTGTGCAGTCAAGTGAGGGGGAATGTTGATAGAGTCCTGTTAATATAACAGCTGACTTTTGGCCCAACGCCTTGAAACCTTTATCCTTAAGATGAATTAAAAAAAGACTAGAGAATGCAATTCTGTACTTGTCAAAACCTCTTTTGACAAGCGGTTATGTAGTTAGGCCAGTCAGTTTTATTATAATGTTGACCTTTACTGTTCAGTTGTGTACATTATTCAAGAAAGTCTTGTTTTATTGAAGACACATAAATAATTAAACAGGCTAATATTATGTTTGGTTGTTAATATAACATTTGTTTGTGAATTAAATTACGATTTTACTTACTGAATCACTTTTCCAGATAATAAAGTAGAGGAGCAGGTCTTACATTTTCTAATCAGCCTAAATTTGAGGTAATTAAACAAGGCATCTTAGGAGATAGAATAGTCTTAAGTGAACAGTTTTTTGAGGTAATTAAATAAGTCATCTTAATTGAACATCTTAAGTGAACAGTTTTTTCTTCTGTGTTCAACCGATTTCATATAATAGAAAAATCTAGCAGTGCTTTGGTTTTGAGAAAAGTGTTCTTTTTCTTTTGATGTTTATTTTGTTCTTTTATCCAAGAACCAGTCAGTGGATTTTGGGCTTTTGATCTCAAACTCAAACATGTCATTCTCTTTTCTTCCTGGTCGTTTTCAAAATAGTGCCAAGTGAGAAAGTCAAGCATGGCTGTGATGTTGTCACCTTGTGCCACAGGTGTGTTGTGGGTGAATGCTGAACTGGACTTTGAGCTGTGTCGTGAGTATTACCTCTCAGTGGAGGGGGCACGAGACAAGGCAACGCAGGCTGACATCGCTATGGTTATTATCAACATCACCGACATCAACGACAACCCACCTGTCTTCAGCCGCAGCGACTACAGTGTTGAAATCGCTGAGGATATCTTGCCTGGAGACTCTGTGATGCAGGTATCGCTAACGAACAATCTCACCTGTCAATCTCACCTGTTGTCCCAATGATAACACTGTAAAACGAGGCCAGCACTGGCTGCTTCCCGATCAAACCTGCCTTTCTCATGCTCATTTGGGCACAGTGACGGTTGGACTCGCCCAGAAACGCTCAGCTAGTCAGAAAAGAAACTTCATGCCTGATATCTACCTCAGTTCTAATAGTTAGCACTCAATTTTTCTCAAACCATTTGAGCTCTCTCTGAAGCACCATGTAGCCAATAATATGTGAGCTGAATTTAGAGCGTTGTGCACATTACTCGTTATTCTCAGTATAGGCCACTTCTAAATGCATTATCTGGCCCTTAATGTGCTGCAGTGTCAGGTTAGGATTGTAGTATAAGAGTAAGGACTGTGACGTGTCCTAATGTGGGCTGGGCTATAATGTATGTGCCAGACTGTGGAGTTTGCATTACTGTAATCAGTGCTGGAGGCTGCTGCTCTGCTCTGTGTAGCAGTAGGCAGGAGAAGGTGTGCTGCATAGTGGTGTGTGCCTGGTTCAATACAACCAATACAATACAATGTCAATTCACAGCAGTGATTTTACGGAGTTCATACACAGCTGTGGTGGCGTTGATAGTCAAGACTGATTTATCTTCTATCTGATCTTTTCTCTTTCTCCTTTTCTTTCCTCCCATCCTTAGGTGACAGTGGCGGACCTTGATGGGCCACCGAACAACATCATCCACTATTCCATTGTGAGTGGTGACCCACAGCAGCAGTTCAGCATCGATCATCGCACTGGCCACATTATAGTGCGTTCTGCTCTGGACAGGGAAGAGGTGAGAATGTTGGCTTCTGAGAAGCCGAGGAGGCTGAGGGCGGGCCGGAGCTCTGTCCCTGAAAAGCCTCTCCTCCCTCAGCAAGCTCAGGCCTGTCTTCTTCAGTTTCAGTTGCCTGAATCATTTGTTCCCTATCCATCATAAAGCTGACTTGCGTATTTCTTTGTCCACAGTAGAACATGCGTCACTACAGTTTGATGGTGCTAATCCACCTGGCATGTATCTTTCAGATAACGCACTACTCGTTAACAGTACAGGCGGCTGACGAGGGCCTGCCCCCTCTGTCCTCGGCTGTCCAGATGACGGTGACGGTGTCTGATGTCAATGACAACCCCCCTGTGTTCTCTCAGACCACCCACAACCTTGTCCTGCAGGTATGGGAGCAGGGCTTCTTCTTTGTCGTGAGTTAATCCTGGTTCACAGCTCTGCTCAGACATGCTGGGCGACTAGACGACATCCCATCGGCCAGCGAGCCATTTTTAATATTCTTAAACTATGGATTTGCTCCCTTGCCATTTTGCCCGCCGTGGTATTTGCTGTGGTGGTTTACCCCTTTGAACTCGGCCCAGCTCTTCTCTTCTAATTACTGGACTTGGAAACCCTTTTTATAGCCCGTTTAACTCCACCCAAGGTGTCCATGTCTCTTGTGCAGTCAGGCTGTTTGGCACAAGAGAGGTGGTCAGTGATGATTCGGCTTATCTTTGCCAGCGGAGCACTCTTTCGATTACCTGCTCCTGTTTTGTCGGCTCAGACAAAGTAGGCAGAGGCAGAGTGTGCTGGCTGGGGCCAGGCTGCAGGGGCTGTGATGTGAATGCCCCTGTCCATCTGCTCGAGCATCCCTGAGAGTTGAGGCGCTGGAGTCGAGCCCAGTTCTTCAGCTTCAGCTGTGCTTTTATCTTTGTTCCGGAAGAATCTGGCTTTGACAAGCAGCCCAGTGGCCCATTATTGATCTGGGAATAGCTAGAAACAGACATACAAGTTAACAAATTGATTGCTGTTATTCTCTTTGTTATGTGTTGGTATTTGTTTCTGTTGGTTATGACATGAGCCACAGTTACCGCAACGACGGTAAAAAACAAAAGGTATCTACTCCAGGGCAACCAGAGTGTATAGTATAGACATCAAGATGAAGCCCTAGGATTCTTGCTTGAATGCTGGTTTTGTGTTCTTTCTTAGCATGTGTGGTGCTGTTTTATGACAGGAAGGGGAAGCTGTGGGCAGTGGTGTGCTGCAGCTGTTGGTCAGTGATAGGGACACACCCCAGAATGGCCCTCCCTTCTCTTACCACATCGTGTCAGGAAACGAAGGCAGACACTTCTACGTGGACCAGGGGGGACTGTTGTCCATCTCCTCGCCACTAGGAAAGAATGGAAAACCTCAGCATCTACTTAAAATTCAGGTGAAAGGTCATGCATTATGAACACAACATGCTTAAGAATTTTTAGGAAAGTTCAAAAGTAATTATATGTGCCAGATTACTGAAAATGCCTCGCTATTGAATAAAATCAAAACTTATGTTGTTTTTTGAGGACAACAAAGGCTTATTGTTGCAAACAAAATTAGTTCTTTTTTTAATATTTTTAAAAGCTGTAGAGTTATTGTATTTTCTGATGTTATCTCAATAGGTCACCGACAGTGGTCACCCCCCCCTCTCCTCCATATGTGTGGTTAAAATTAATGTCACCGAGGAGAGCAAGTATCCTCCCACTGTGGCCCCACTGGAGGTTTATATAACCACAACTGAAGAGACCTTCCCCAGACGAGTCATTGGTAAGATCCATGCCTCGGACCAGGATCCCAAGGACATCCTGTCCTACAGGCTGGAATCGACCTACGGGGGTCTGTTCTCTGTGGACTCTGCTGACGGGAAGCTGGTAGCAGAGCAGGCTGTTCGACCCGGCTTGTACCCTCTCAATGTGAGCGTGTCCGATGGCAAGTTCAACGCATGGACCAGTGTGCGAGTCCACGTTTGGGCTGCCTCACAGCAGGCCCTGGACCAGGGCTTCACCCTGCATCTGCCAGGCATGTCCGCTGAGGAGTTCGTGGCTGACCACTGGCGGGGCCTGCAGCGCAACCTGGGCGCAGAGCTGAACGTGCCCCGGCAGGAGCTGCACATCGCCAGCCTGCAGCACGAGCCCAGCCGCGGCGGCCTGGAGGTGCTGCTAGTGCGCAGGGCCCAGGACGGCTCGGCCAGGCCCATAGCCAGCCAGCGTCTGGCCACGGTGCTGGCTGACGTGGAGGATGCCCTGGGCCTGAGGATGCTCAGGGTGAAGCCTGGCAATTGCGTTGGGGCCGCCTGCCCTCCACGAGGATGCAGGAATTCTGTGATGATGAAGGAAGAGAGAGTGAGCCACTATGGCACAGCACGGGCAAGCTTCATCACCCCCCAGCACAGCTGGGAGAGCGTCTGCTCCTGCAACGGTAGGGGCTTGACCTTCACATGACCTTCTTGACTACATTCCAATGAGGATTAGCAGAAATCCAAGAGCTGTGGATTGTTATCACATCTTATTTAATCACATCTCTGTTTGCTAATTAACAAATTAACAAAGACTTGATTACGTTCCTCATGTAACAGTCAGATATTATCTCTGTTTCTCTGTACTCCATATTGTCCTATAGCCAAAGATTTGTTTTGGTGAGAACACTGGGTTAGTGTTTGAAGCATTTATCACTGCGAGACACTGATAAGTTTGTGCCGCTGATCCAATTTGTGCTCTATTTTAGAATCGGCTGTGAGATTTGATGGACATGGTTATATGAAGTACCTTTATCGGACGCAGGAGGAAAAAGAGAATTTTCATCTGTCTCTCCAAATCAAGACCTTTGATGCTGAATGCACAGTGATGACCACAAATGCGAGTGACTGGGGAACTTTGCAGGTACTGCATTTCATAATCAGCAGCTGGTAAACACCTGAACCTGTACAGACTTGTGCATGACAAGGGCTAAAAAAACTCTGCATTGTGGACATCAATACATACTGAAAGCAATGCAATGAAATAATAGAACAAAACTCTCATTCTCTTAATGACTGGGTGTAAAAAGTTACATGAAAATCTCGTAAAGAACATTCTTGTGCAGACTAGCATGCCTTTGATATGTACTCCATATCATTTGATTCAGTATCTGACTCTGATACTATGATAAATGCTGGCTGAATTTCACTCCCCTGCCATTCCTTCGGAGGTTCGGTGAGGCCATTTGTTCTGTCTGAATCAGATTTATCCAGCAGGCCGCATAGTGTTTGGAGATTGAATGACATGTAGCACGTCAGCCTGCAGGTACCACAAAATAGATTGTATGTGTAGAAACATTCCCATGACTCTACATAGCAGGAGACGTAAAGGGAGCCTGGAGTGCTCCTCTATCAAACCACAACCTCCGCTTTAAAGACATGTGACCTCTCCCATAGGAGTCTTTAGTTTTACATTGTAATAGAATATTCAAAAGTGGCTGGAGTCATCAGAAGTGCCATCTCTGCATTTCCAGTTTTACTCCAGGGTCTTGAATCTTGGCATGCCAGCCTATACTGTTGTCAGAGAGAAAGGCTTTAAAATGAATAATGATACCTGGTCAGTTAAAAATTCTCTCACACATGCATATTCTCTTTTGTCTCCATGGAGAGGCTGACAAGATACATGATACAGTTTGTGTTTCTTTATGGTGGTAATGTTCCAGTACATCAATTATTAATTCATATACCATCTCAGTATTCTCAGCTGAAAGGAGATACGGTTTATCCCCTGGAGATTCGAGGAGTTCAGTTAACATATCCTCTGGCTAATTCTTATTGTCTGTAACCTTATAACCTTTCAAGTGTAAATTGGGTCAGTTTGAACAAAACCATCACTGACAACACAGAAGAAAGAAACGATGACTTGCCAGTTAAGCGACAGTGTGCTTATTAAAAACTGACAGCTACCATCTAACATTATCAAAGGAAACAAAAGTTCTGATCTGACACAAAGCAGGAAATAGATACCCTGGAATGATCTGCGTTCGAAAAAGGAAGCACTAATTGTGAAAATCTTTTTTATCTTTTCTGCTCTAAGTAGACTGTGTGCTTCCGGTCTGTGTAGTTATCACATGTTATAATTGTCAAATGTTTTAGCCTTCAAAATGTAAACATTAAAGCTGCAGCTGGAAAATATCAGTAAAATGCTGCTAACACCAGATAATTAAATGCTGATCTCATTAGAAAAAACTCCAATTGCGTGATGCTTTCTAATAACTGACAACTTTAGTTTGCTTCTCTACAGTAAAGTGGATACAGGGTAGTTCTTATTCATTAGTGTATGCAAAAAGCTTTCTCACTTCCAGCTTCCAAACCTTAGCTAGGTATAGTTTTGTAGTCATAGCTACAGTTCACAATAAATTTGAGGTCCAGTGGTTTTGGGTTCAAGCTCAACAGCACCCTCAAGGAGGTTTGTCTCTGATTGACCACCCCTCACTCCAACACCTCTGCAGACCAGCACAGTGCAGTACGGATAGAACAGCACGACAGAAACATCCCGAGCACTCAGGACACTCTGACAAAGCTTTCAAGTGGCCAGTAAAGAATGATTATCCATGATTGATTATCATTATCCATGAATGATTATCAGTAAAGAATGACCATCATGATTAATAATGCGCATTTTCAAATCAGTGTTAAGCTTAAGTTCGTGTTTACGTGGCGCATTTTTAATCACAGACGAAGCTGATGCATGGAAGAAAAAAGATAAATACATGAAAGACTAAAGTTATTCTATTATTTATCACCATGTGGAAAAAGGTCAGCATGCTATTTGTACTGCTCTGAGCATTACTTTCCACTTCAAGAGATCTGTCGCAGTTGAAAGCCCACTGCCTCCACAGGAGCTCAAAGTACTTCAATCTGCCCTTAACTAACAAATTTACTGAAATCCTTTTAAACTTGGGGCACCTAAAAACAGGCTAATTCATTCATTTAGGACAAATATGAGGTACAAAGTGCCAGATGATATTCAACTTGTTCTGGGTATTTTACTGTCCAGCTGGTGAATGGGGAGCTGCTTTTCCACTACGGCTGCGGGAACACACTCCCTGGAAGCCTGCAGGTGAGGGGCCACCCGCTGGCTGACGGCCAGTGGCATCACGTTGCCCTGGAGGTCAACGGGACAGTGCTGAGGCTCACTGTCGACCACCTGCACTCCAACTTTGTGGACTTGCCAGAGCCTTGCAGGCTGACCCAAGCCCATGGAACCCTCCTGTTTGCCAGAGCTGGGCCCAACACTACCCTGCTGGGCCTCAAAGGCTGCGTGGACAGTGTAGAGTTCAATGGGAAGCCATTGAGGAGAGAGGTGGCTACAACGGGTCTGAGCTCGCAGGGAAACAGACTGTTTGGCGTTTTCCAATGCTGTGTGTCACATGGCTGTGCCAGTAACCCTTGTGAGAACGGAGGGACATGTGAGGAAAACTTGAATGGAGGTAAGGGTTAAAACCTATAAACTCAGTTTACATGATGTTGTGCTAAATGCCGCAGTGACAAATGACAGTTAAGGGCTATATCCTTCAATATTCGATCAAGCAGCAATGAAGTTATTGTTTGCTTTCTTTCTATCTATCTATCTATCTATCTATCTATCTATCTATCTATCTATCTATCTATCTATCTATCTATCTATC
>JAOXYF010000010.1:5009852-5020813 GCA_028565775.1 Sternarchorhynchus goeldii
CTGTGACTCTGAGGTTGTGGATCTGTGATGTGGAGCAACTGTGGATTATGATGCTGTAGTGGAGGCCTCTATCCCTCCATCACTGAAAACTCAAACCAGCTAAAATCAGGCTTCCTCTGCCAGGAAGTTTGTGGGTGTAAATCCTCCCAAGAAATTCCTCCCGTCAGCAACAGAACCCAAACTTGAGGAGTGGCATCCCAAACATAAGCCCTGCTGAAGTGTGGGAAGCTGAGAACTGAAGTCTATAAGATAGCAATAAGGACTCTGAAATGTCTGAAGAGAAGGTACAATTTTTTAAATACTTTTATATTTCTGAAAGGCTGAATTTCTCATATTTGCAGTGCAAGATAAAAAATATTTTGCCTCATAGTTAGCAAAAACACACATCTGGAAGATACTGTATAGCAAAAGACAGCAGTCTGCTGGACAGTGTTTTTTTAAAAGCACGAGTCTATTCTAGAACACTCTGTAACCTGTAGATTGTAACCTTGCCTGCTGTTCATGCCTTCAGTTTTACTTCTTTACGAAGTGCTCTTTGATCACGCTGGTTTCATCGGCAGTTGCTTGTGTCATGGCAACGTATCAAACAGTTGATTTTGCCGCCTAAGGTTCTGCCTAACGGTCGAACAATTCGTACTGTTTTGTCGTGGTTAAGCCTGCGTTTATGGCACTGGTATTTCTTTGGCCCCCTTGTGCAGAGACAACCGCACTAACCCCAGAGGGGAATACAAGATAAACAGCAGTGCGTTTGTTACTTCTGTGCATGAACTAATGACTAGCCAAAACACAACTGCCTGGGCAGCTGCTCAGCTGTTTTTTGGGAAGGTATGTGCATGTGTGTGTGTGTGTTGGGGGGGGGGGTGTGTCAGGAAGGTAAGTATTTAAAGTACTGTGTTTCTGGTTTAGCCATTCATTTCAGTCTTATTGTGCTAGAAAACACAAAAATACAGCAAAAATGCAGTAAATGATCAATTATTCAGCTATGGGCTACAAAGCATTTCTGGAACAAAAATTAGGTTAAATAGTGTCAAAACAACTCCAAATGGAACATTTTAAACACAAGTTTGATACTGTGCGTATAGGTATGAAAATGGCCAATAATAATCAAATATTCCTACATGCTGATACCAGGTATCACACAGATCCTATATGGTATCATAAGAGAAAAGAGGTTAAGAAACCTCTTAATTTAAAAACCATTGTTACTTCCAATCAAAAAATAGTGCTAATATTTTGTTCTTTCCCAAGCACAATGGCACACATCTGAATAATGAAACAGAAGTACCTAGTAAAATACAGGAAAAGTACTCTGTAGAGAGTTACTTACATTTTCTGTACTGCACATTTTAGATTACATAACAAAGTACCATTACATAACAAAGTTACATTTAGCCAGTTTTAACAGTAAATAATGCTACTACTTTTTACTAATCTGTTTTAGAGTTACAGGACATATCATTAACAAACCACCAATTTACATGTACTGCAGACTTCAAATGCAATAGATTTTGGTTTGAACTATGTACATTACATACATTCATAATTTTATATTGCCAAAACTAACAACAAAAAACACAAATGCCACCTTACACAAAAGATTAGACCTCAAGAGAAAAAAAAGACAGAAGTGAACATGTCAGGGAACAGAGTGAGACTGTTGTGTTTGTGTGTGTAGTTGAACAGAGTGAGACTGTTGTGTTTGTGTGTGTAGTTGAACAGAGTGAGACTGTTGTGTTTGTGTGTGTAGTTGAACAGAGGGAAACTGTTGTGTTTGTGTGTGTAGTTGAACAGAGGGAATGTGTAGGAAATACATTCACTGCTGCGCAAATAGGTGGGTTTTGGGCAAAAAAATGTACAAGCAGGACAGTTATTTCAATTTGTAAGTAATGTGGTTATGCTTAGAAAATTACATAGTGCCATCTAGCTCTAGTGCGTACTCTGCTCTTTAGTTCATAATTGGTTTTATTACAATGAACTGTGGAACTTACAAAGCAATTTAGTAACTCTGAAGATTGTAGTAGGCTAGACCTCAATTTATGTAAGAGCTGATCTGAGAGCAGGAGAGAGGCACACGCACACATGCGCACACACACGTCTTAGGAGTGACAGCAACCTGCTCCCTTCATTTCCTTGTTAACATATTCCTGCAGCTGGAACTTTGGATCACATGGCTCCTTCATCTCTCTGTGCTTCAGCTCTCTAAGAGAGAGAGAGAGAGAGAGAGAGAGAGAGAGAGAGAGATATGGAGGGGGGCAAATGAGTGAGGAGAAAGGCTCAATCTGTTTGTACTTAGTTTATTGTCTTTGTGCCACAGTGAGATTTTGCAAAAGCTGGTTAGATTGTGTGATACTTATGCCTGATTTTAAAGCTCAGAAGAACCTGTTGAATTATCATGTATGAGTGAATAAGTCTTACTTTGCCACAGCAGTAAAGGCCAGTTCCACATTTAGGCCAGATTTTGCACTGGTTTCGATGAAGGGAACCCCAAACTCCTAAGGAAAGACACAAACATGGGATGTCTGTGCTACATTCACATATACACTTCTGTCAGCCCCCTGTTCCCAGAAAACTACCATAGTAACTCTCACACAAATTTCTGGTATGAAGTTCTCTTCAGGCCAGTCACCACATCTACTAATATCTGCGATACACAAAATCAATTTCTGCTTCAAAATCTATTAGTTGCGATGGACTTTATGGAAGGCACTACATTTGCATTTCAGCCTAATGTGTTCTATAAAGTCACTGCTATATATGTGTGTTTGTAATGTGGGCACATTTGTGTGTTTCAATTTGTTTGCGGGTAATTTGAATCAGGCCCCATTCCCAGACAATAAAGGTTGCTATAAAAAGCATCTGATTTGCATTAGCCCTACCCGCTGTGTATTTCTGTTTACTGTTGCAAGCCTGTGAATACAACTGAATTCATCTGCCTGGTAAATTAAGTTTGCTCGCAAGGAAAGAAACAACTTCCAGCCAAACCAATGACAGGAGAGTTGGGCAGTCCATAGAATGTGTGGAACACGTTTGAAACGGCTCTTCAGAACGACTAAAAGCTGTGTGTACCACTCACATACAGGAAATTGCATCAGTATGATAAAATAACAACAGAATAGGACGCTGACATGACACGGGTGAACGTTACTGGCAACTATGGAATAAATATGCAAATATATATTGATCAATATATGTATCTATCATCAACACCTATAATATCAATGTATATGTTGATCTTGAAAAGGTCTTATATTTGAATACCAACAACAACAACAACAACAATAATAATAATAATAATAATTGTGATGAACAATAATAATAATAATAATAATTTGCTATACCCTCACTGTCCATGTCCTGCAATAACACTGAGGTGTTTAAAAACTCCAGCAACATTGCTGCATCTGATTTGCTTGTACCAGTAGAACACATTAACACGCCACCACCACATCAGCGTTACTGGAGCGCTGAGAATGATCCACCACTCAAGGAATACCTGCTCTGTGGTGGTCTGGGAGGCAGTGGGAGGCAGAAGGCATCCTGACCTCTGAAGAACAGGGTGAAAGAGGGTTAAAAAAGTATGCAGAAAAACAGATGGACAGAGTGCTTCTATATGGCAAGTGGAGCTGATAAAATGGGCAGTGAGTGTAGATCCAAGGAGGTGTTCTTAATAAAGTCATTTAATCCAGTGGCACAAACCATCAGCAGCAATGAATGCTGGGCATATTTATAATATCAGAACTTCACACCTTCATTATACTAAAAGTGGAATCCCCACAGAAGGAATTAGAAGCCTAATTTACAACATTTTGTCTTTGGTTCTTCAAACATAAGTGCAGCCTTGTACATACAGTGCCTTTTGCTTTTGTGAATGGATAGAGTGAGTCCATCCCCACTCATTCCCTCTCTACTCTAAGGACTTCAATCATAAACCTGCTCATTTGCTGCTCACCTGAGGCAGTGCATTAATTCTATGAAAATTTTACTCGGTGACTCACTGGCTTTGCCTTAGGTAATTTTCATCACATTCTGCTTGAACACTACAGCCTCCATCTCTACCATTTCACACTAAGCATAGCAATGAAAAATTGCATCCTGTTGTCAGTTTTGCGAGCCCATAAAGTTGCTGATATAGTGTTATAGCTGAGCTAAGGTACCCTCTCTCATTCCTTCATGTGTTTGTCAAGCTGCTCACACAATGTCATCTTCTAAAAACGTCCGTGAGTTTTTACCAAATTGATCTGGAAAGCACCGCCTGCATCAGTTAGTATGAACAGAACGATCATCTACTGGAAGGTCAATATCTCCAGTACTTCTGCGTGTGCAAAAATAGGAAACCCCTGTGAGTAAAGGTACCTGTCATTTGTAATGTACCCACGTAAAAGACCAGCAGGCTCACACTAAAAGTTAACTTCTGCTTGCATGGGTGTGAAATGTGTAATCAATAATTACAGAAATTCAAAACATTGCCTGCGATCACATAGCCACGTAGCTGAGACATCATGGAACTTGGTTGAGCAATGGCAAGAGTAATAAGAGTGGTGGAGGGAAAATTACTTGAAATTGAATCCTTGACTGGAATATTTATCATTTTAACACAGGGAGGTTTGTTTAATTTAGATAAGTGGACTTGGCAAGAGTAAAGATTTCTAAGTCCTGAATTTTAAAGTGTAGAACTCAACAAGTTCACAATAATGATCACCAGAACTTTTATTAACTGCTTACATTTAAATTCCCCACACAAGGCAGCTGATACCCCCTGCCTGCACACATAAGTACGCATCAGTTCTCTTCACACCATTTTAGCACTTGAGCTGATTTTAATCACATGACGTTATAAGTGTGAACTTCTGTCTTAGCCCATTCATTGCATAATAATACAGACTAAGAGTTTCGCTAGTAGCCGTATGCTTTCATTTTAAATTATTTATATCCTCCCATATTCTTTCTCAATATCTGTCATTTTAAAAAATATAAATTAGTTGATCAATGTGTACATTTTTAAGAACCTTACTGTCAACAAATAATTGATGAAATTTGCATGCTGTGCACACAAAGGTATTCAGTGGGGGGTTCAGACTGAATACTGTATGTTCCAGTTATGTGTCTTGTTTTCTTTAGATTTGTTGGTTATTTGGGTATTCGCTCATGTGTAATTAATGTGGCCTGTAGTATTTGTTGCATCCTTAGTGACGTCCAATTTCTTTTTCTTTATTTCTTAGGAAATGCCTTTGTGGTGAGTTTGGCTGTGGCAGATCTAGTAGTGGCCATCTACCCTTACCCTCTGGTTCTGACTGCTATCTTCCACAATGGCTGGATTGCAGGCAACATCCACTGTCAAGTCAGTGGCTTCCTAATGGGGCTCAGCGTGATCGGCTCTATCTTCAACATCACGGGCATTGCCATCAATCGCTACTGCTACATCTGCCAAAGCCTGAGGTACGACAGGCTCTTCTCCAGCAAGAACACCGTGTGCTACGTGACCCTGGTGTGGTCACTCACTATCCTGGCCATCGTGCCCAACTGGTTTGTGGAGTCGCTGAAGTACGACGCACGCGTCTACTCGTGCACGTTCGCCCAGTCGGTGAGCTCCCTCTACACCATCGTTGTGGTGATGGTGCACTTCCTTCTGCCCATCGTTATCGTCACCTGCTGTTACCTCCGCATATGGCTGCTTGTCATTCAGGTGCGTCGGCGTGTCAAGCCCGACGGCCGGTTCAGGATCAAGCCACGCGATGTGCGCAACTTCCTCACCACGTTTGTGGTGTTTGTGCTGTTTGCCGTGTGCTGGGCGCCGCTGAACTTCATCGGCCTGGCAGTTGCTGTGCAGCCCACCCTTGGCCAGGCCATCCCAGAATGGCTCTTCACAGCCAGCTACTTCATGGCATACTTCAACAGCTGCCTCAACGCAGTTATCTATGGTGCTCTCAACCACAATTTTCGGAAGGAGTACAAAAGGATTGTATTCATTCTATTCAAGTTCCATTGCTGAATGTTTTTCAAAGCACTGTGAGCTACTGACATACAAAGAGAATGCTATTCAAATAGATTCAGACTTATTAAAGATGCAACTATTGACAGCAGCCTTTGTGTTGGGTCTGCCTGTGTGAAACAATCCAAATACTGTTTGCTTTGTTATTATTGATAAACTGACAATAGAGACAGATAAGACCATTTTTGACCATGTTGTTTGATCATACCTAAGTTTACACTGGATGATTATTGTATTATTCCAATGCCTTTATTGCAATATGTTAAGATAATCATCAAACCGTGCATGAGCACCCATCCTGATACTGATGGTATCTCTGTTGTCAAAACAGAAAGACCTTCTAGTGCCTCACTCAAATCAGTCAGAAGAGCTCTGTTGAGATTCTCATTATTTTCATTTTGATTTGAAAAGTCTATCAGTATATTCCTAAATATACATTGTTATATAAGGAGCACTAATCATATGGCAGGATGATTTTCGTTTTGTACCAAGCAATTGAAAATATTTAATATAAATTAATCAAAATAATTTGAATGGGTGTAATGGACTGGCTTTGAGAAAATATTTTCCTGAATGGACCTTTGCAAAATACTTTAAATACCTCAATTTTGTATATTACTGTAAGCTTTCTTGCTTTCTTGATAAAACATAAAAACAATCATAATTTTGTCTGTAGGAGAAGCACTGGCATAATGCATATGAAGAGATAAATTCCTGTTCACCAGCTTTTCCATAGACCGTAAACTAATGAAAGATGCTAGCAAAATTCATAAGGAAACAGATAATCTAATATGAATATTTTGTATATTTCAAGGTATAGTAGTGTTGTTATTCTGTATGTCCTTATGTGCATAAAAACAGTGTGTGCAGAGAAATAACAAAGGGGTAGGAGGGGTGGAGGAAGAGACATAGATGCGAATAGTTGTAAGGATTTTAAAAACACTGTTTCAGTCTCCACCTATTGCACATTTCGGCATGATTGTTTGTCTTAAATGTAGATAATACTACGACTGAAATCTGAACTTGTGTTATGCCCATAAACTGAGTAAAATGTGATCTAATGAAGTCATAATAAAGATCGGTCACTATGTGCCGCCTGGATATACCAACAGCTCATAAGTGCGAAAAGATTACAGCGCTGTACACAGGCTCCAGAACTGTGAATGTCATGACAACTTTATTTTCAAGGTTTTAAAAGAACCTTTAGCTTATAAATGATATGATAATTTTGGAGATATTGCTTCAAAAATATCAGATATACACATTCTCCAAACTCCTTCTCTTCTGATTTGGATAGCTGCTGATCAGGTAACTGCTCGTGCTCCTCTGGGACAAACAGGAGAGCAGATGATGTAGAATATGCTTTGTTTTGGTCAGAGATAAAGCCCAAGGAAGTGCGCTGTTCACAGGACTATTTCTCATACTTCTACTCAGCTAAATACAACATTAAAAAGGAAGGTCTACGTTCCTTGTAGAAGAGGAACTGGGAAGGGTATGTATTATCTCTGAAATGAGGCTTCCACTGGATGGGAGGATTTGTTCTAGTATGGCTTGCTCAAAGTAAAACCAGAAGATCGTGGTGAAGATCTTTCCCACAGGTTTTTCAAAACATTTCAACTTTTTCAACTGACCAACTTTTCATTATGTGCCTTGTCCTGTCAAACCCACTGTGTTTGGCCTGTACTAGTGCAACTGCTGATTTTAGTTTATTTTAGATAATGTTACGCTTTCATCTGACCAGCAAATAATGTAAAGAGAACAGGAAAGTAGAATAGCAAATACTCAAATATTTTTTACGGTCTTCCTTTGTTATACTATGCAGATGTTTAGACAAGCTACACGTTTGGGACAATTATCAAGACGAAAAATAACAGGCTAAAGCCTAGATGGGTTAGAACTGTTTGCTGTTGTAATGCCACTCAGATACAATGAAAAAACTAAATGGTGCATGGGTGCAAAATACAGAAGTGGACTTTTCACAGGAAATCAGCCACGATTTGTCATGGAAGGAAAAATTTCATGTTCCCCATATGAAATATGTTCCAGTAGTGCAACAATGTTATTAGCATTTTGAGTACAGGCATGAGTAAACAGACAAGAATGAAAACACTGTTGAGCTCAGTATTACACAATGTTTGAAAAGCCATTGAAAACAGCTTTGCTTACAGCGTTTACAACACCCTTCAGGAAGGGCCGCATATTGCAGCCTGCTAAATTATCACTGGTCATTATTATCACATGCAGAGACAACAACCTTAGGAAAAAGAGGCTTGGAAAAAAAGAGCACCCTCTGTTCACAGCTCGAGTGATATCACCACCACAATGCTTTATTTTCCTTTGCTTTCCCACAGAACACTGAGAGACCACGACCAGCAGGAGGTGACGGCTGTATTGTGAGATGGCACGGTACAAACCGTTATAGCTTTAAACGTGATGCATACACATACAGAAACAAACGTACATGTAATGATAATACACTTATTACATAGCTAACTGTATGCGGAAAATAATTTTACAAGAATTTTTTACAGTGCCTTTTATTTGCATTGTGCAAATACACTTTATATTAAAGTTGCAACTAAACTACATACAAATTGCAAAACTGCAAAAAATAAAATAATAATAATAATAATAATAATAATAATAATAAAAAAACAGTACATCAGTTTTATATTAAGTACAGCACATGAACTCGAACCTTATACCAAGTTCTCATATTCTGGCACTGGCGCTGCATAAATGGACATGGGAGATGAGAACCTGCCACCCCAAAACAATAACAACAAAATAAAATTAAAAACAAAGCAAACGACAAAAACTCCCCTCCCCCATAAGCATAACAAATAAGTACCAACTGAACCGTTACCATTTTTGTAGGGATTCAACATAACAGTTATTGAACATTCATTCTACTATTCTGGATTCTAAACAAGTATTTTATTATGGTTTTCTACATAAGATCATGTTTCGTTCCTTGTTTTCTTATCAGTGCAGCATAATGTGGTTTTTTTTGGCCATTTGGCTATTACTAATCATTACTAATCATTACTAATCATTACTAATCATTACTAATCATTACTAATCATTTAACTACCATCATTCTGATTCCTTTTTTTTTGTAACTACCATCTTGTAGATTTCTGTTTTCAAACAAAATAAATTGTTGGGCTTGAAAATTTTGGATATAAAAGCTGCCAGATCTAATTGACACTCCCTACGCCCTGAGCATGTCTAAAATGTAAATATTAAATGTGTACACAAAATAAAAAGAAATAAGAAAATAAAAGGGGAAAAAAAACCAACAGGTAAACTTTACTGATATTTTCAGGGCATTCTGTGATCATTTATGGTTTTCACTGTGGTTTGTCCATAGTTTGGCCTATGATAGATCACTTCAGTCACTTAAAATAAGTACTTTCATGGTAAAAAAAAACCCAAAAGGATATTTTTAATCAAAAATGATAAAGTAAGATTTAATTAAAAAGAACAAGCCAAGCAGTAATAAAGTAACCGGTCTTTAAATCTTCTATTTAAACTCCTGGAGATCACATGATTTGCAGGTAGGCATTGACATTCTTAGAATGGTTTCGTGATATGATCTCCACGATAGAGATGTAGGTCCCAGCCACGAAACCCACCAGGCCGATAAGACTGATGATCAGATTCTTGAGCACCACCCAGCCTGAGAGGCCCTCGGTGTGGAAGGTCAAGATCTGCAGGAGGGGAGGGATGATAAGTGCCAGGGCACTGCTACTAATCGAACCCACCAAGGAGATGACGAGGTCCAGCTCTGGGATTAGTATGGCCAGCAGACCTGCAGGAAGACAACGTATCGACAAAGTCACATCATCCTGTTGTTACCAGGGTTAATCATAACACAGTAGACTCTATGGAGGATTACGTCTGTGTGTACGATGGTGGGGCTTGAGAGGTTCATGAGGGATGGCTCATCAGGGGGCGGGAGCAGGCTATGATGACCCAAATAAGACGACTCTTTCCTGCACTCCTCCTGCTCCAGTGCTCTCCTCCTGCTGCTCCAGTGCCCTCTTTCTGTTTGTCACACTACGTGCTGCATCAAGACAGCATAACGTTCAAATCTTCAAACGCTTGCATCGCAAAATCTTACCGAACATGAACACACTTGCCCATATAGGCACTTGCTGTCACTTGCGATAACTTTTGTGATGAGTAAAACACTCGCTGAGCCAGTCTGAGAGGCTGTTAAAAGACCCTTTGAATCATTCCCCTATTGCCTGTGTTAGATTTCAGAGAAACTGTCAAATTGACCTAGAATGAACGGACGTTCAGTATTTTTTTTTTCGTACATGCTGGAACTGGAAAGCTTATACATCTTTTTTTTGTTGTTGTGTAAGGTGGTCAAATTTTAATCTCTTGGGCCCAGAGAAGACAAATCTCTACCAGGTGTTTGAAGATTTGTGCACAGCATGACAGGCATAGAACAAAATCCACCAAGGTAACAGCCCTAAAGGAGTGAGAAGACAGTAAACAGCACTTAAAACTAGTGAATTCTGCTGAAAGGCATGTGTTACAAACAAACAAACAAACAAAATAACTCAGCCATTATGTCTCCAGTCTAATGTAATGGTACAACAGAGATAATAGCTTAGGTGCTGCCCGTGGGAATTCACCAGTCCTGTGTTCACCACGCAGTTCACGTCCAAAGGACCTTTAGCCTGTTTTGTGCTTTGGGCTGCTGGGTCAGTAGCTCAGGCTTTCACTGTGTTCTCATTTCTCTGCGTCCACACTCAGACTGCAGCCAATTACGTATATCATCTGTGCTCAATAGTGCGCCAGAGCTGACCGTTTTAACACAGAGACAGTTGCAGAGAGAGAGAGAGAGAGAGAGAGAGAGAGAGAGACAGAGAGAGAGAAACAGAGAGAGAGAGAGAGAGAGAGAGAGACAGAGAGAGAGAGAGAGAGAGAGAGAGAGAGACAGAGAGAGAGAGAGAGA
>JAOXYF010000010.1:5021636-5046172 GCA_028565775.1 Sternarchorhynchus goeldii
AGAGAGAGAGAGAGAGAGAGAGAGAGACAGAGAGAGAGAGAGAGAGAGAGAGAGAGAGACAGAGAGAGAGAGAGAGACAGAGAGAGAGAGAGAGAGAGAGAACCTGCTTTTCTAACAGTGGGGCTTTAAAATTACTGAGGTGTGTCGAAGAAAACATTTTTTTAAAAGGGGACAAACCCAGCAAAGCAAGCACCTGATTTCCTCATGCAGCAACACTTTGTGCAAGTGCAAATGTATTTAGATAAAAAAAAGAACATCAGAGGATCTTGATGTGAGGAGTAGATCCACAAACAACAGAGAAAACAAGATAACACGTTTAAATAGAAACTGTCTAAAGGAGCATAGTTAGAACTTGATGCATTCATTATATAAATATATCTGCTTTAATCAAGCTTGTTTCAACCAAGTTATTAATGTGGCAACATTACACGCCAACACTCATTTTATCAAACAAACTCCCACTATTTATTTATACAGTCTTTGGTGTTTGTTTTTTCACCAGCCCTAAATCTGCTTCATGTCCATGTTTTAGTGTATTATTTTTTAGCGTGTCCAAAACAAAAAAAACATACATTGGGTGTGTTTTTATATGTGGAGTGATTGTTGCAATTTTAATAAATCTTAGGCAGAGAATATTTTATGAATCTAAAGTTTCTGTGCAGTAGAAACCCAGCAATGAGCTGGAGAGTATCAAAGCCACATATAAACTACATTTTGTTGCCTTGTACTGATACATGTGTAATGACAATAAAGTTGAATCTAATCTAATCTAAAAAAAAAAAAAAAAAAACTAAATCTAACAGTAGAGCAGGCACCAGACTCTGGCAGTCTGTCTGCTTGCCCTTGGTGTGAATAAATGTGCCGACAGCAATGTGAGTAACAGTAATGACTGATCCATCACACTTTAATGTCATCGACTTGAGACCACATTTCAAAACAGTTTGATATATAATTACTAAAAACATCGTAACACCACATGTCTGCTTGGAGCTGTTGAGATTCCCACCCATACCGACGTCTCCCGTCAGAGGACTGTCAGATCTGACGCATGTCGCAAACTAGAGCTGGAGAAAGGCCAGTCTAATTTGAGTCTGATGCTCTGAAAGGTCTCAGGGCCTCAGCAGAAACCTGAGAGACCCCTGCTGGGGTGAGGGTGAACTGACCATCAAAGGTACCGTGTGGGTCATGGTGGGGGTTGTGGGGAAGCTGTGGGAATGAAGCTACTCATATCCTGCAGCTTATTTCCGGTCCTTCGATCTGTCATATAAACAAAGACACCGCAAACACGCTTTTGTTCAACAGAACAGGAAGAAAAAGTCGATTTAAAATAATATTTATATACTTTTCACAGCCCAGATTTAATAAACATTTTATGGAAGAAAAGCAATGTAAAACCTTCATTATTAGTATTACCTACCAGCACAGACCTGATACTGTAGTATGGATCAAAACCCATTAAAAGTAAATAATTTCCCATCTAACAGTGTTACAGTGTTAATTAGTATCTAATGATTAAAATGTAATTAAAACTAATAGCACTAGAATACTTAATTAAATATAGTGATCATTCAGTGGCTCTTACTGAAAAACAGGCAGCTTTTTAAAAACTCTGTTCCATAAAAAGTGTACAACCTCAGGACTGTTTGTAGGGATCATGCCATCATGTGGGTTTCCCACCTGTAACCTGAAGAGTGGGGATCAGGTAGCAGGGGGTTGAATACTTATGAAACACCATTTCACTTTATGAAATTTCAGACTGTAAAGTAAGACAAGCCTGTGCTTTTGTAAAGGTGTGGGAGGGTGGTAAGTGGCAGCTACAAACGGATCACATGACTGCATGTCTAGTGTGCCTACTTTGGAGAAAATCACTTTTTAACTTCAGAGAGAAACCTAACAATTCAGAGAGAACCTTAACAATTTGTCAGAACTCTATGGTTGAAATGCTGCACCAGTAACCATTCCAGAATGACAGACAGACCAAACAAAAGATATGCTACTCGACTCTTAATAGGTCCAGGCTGTCAGAGAAACCTATTAATATTACTGAGTCATATCAACCTTGCCCATGCCATGGGCAAGACCCATTTAGGCAAAGCCAACAAATTGAACTGAAATGAAAGGTTCCAGGCATGTTTTCGAGCTACGCTTCTTCCCACAAGGAGAGAAAAATGAGGGTTAAAAATTAAAAATGTGTTTCCAAGGACTACCTATCTCTAGAAAAATGGATTACAGGAAACAGAATTTGAAATTGCCCACATACCCCAGAAAAACATGACTATTTATCAATGCCTGTAGACTAATGCCTTTATCAAACCACTATTTTTGTGGATGGTGTCCTGGTCTATTTTGAGGCGATGTCCCTTAAGAGCACAGATGAGCTCACACTATGAACACTGAGAATGCGTGCGTCCATGGTAACGCTGCCAGGGCAGTATGGCACCACGTGAACATGGGCTCTCACACGGCGGAACGTCATCTCCTGAAACATGTGCTGTTTCTTCCTCACCAGCCAAACATGTCCATCACGATCCCTCCAGCTTCCTTTCATGGGAAATTCACCAGTGCTGCCTCATTAGTACCTTCAGCCACAAGCATGAGAAACAGGGGGGTGGAGGACAGGCCAGGATTACGCTAGAATACACACTGCTACACCAATGTTCTCCGCCCGAACCAAAGAGGACTCGGCTTGCTTTGTGCAAAACTGAAAAAGTTCAGATTTTCATGATGCTGCCAGACAAATCAACACGTTAAACAAATGTGAATTTCACAGTGGGTTAAACCCAGTGAGGAAGACATGTCACAGAAACCAAACAACACATGAGGCCTAAGAAAAGAGCGTGAGTGGTTAAAGTCGGAGAGGTCTGAACGTAGTACAAAGAGAGTGCCAGCTTTAAAGCTCTGCTAAGCACGCATTACTGCACAGAAACCAAAAAGGAGATTAAACAGAATAACACAAGGAACAAGAAACAGAGCTAAGAAACATGTGCAGCCATGAGAAACACCACAGGACCTCTGGTTTGGACTGTGATAACCCAAGCCAAGGCATTTTCACAAACATCCTGGCCTACGCTCAGAAAGACGGCGCTTCGTTTAATTGAAGTTGGGATGGAGGGGAATAAGCCAGTCATCCTTGTAATGTTAAAATCATGCTGATGCCTACACCCCCCCCCCCAAAACACACACACACACAATGCTGGATTTGTGTTGCTGGAACAACGAGACATAATTTCTGTGTCACATCGAAAGCACAAGACACAGAGTAATAAAACAAAAGCCCAACACATTTGAGTCTTCACACAAACAAGCACACACATGCACTATGGCGCACACACACACACACACACACACACACACACACACACACACACATTCTCAGTGCATAATACTGCACTCAACGTCACTGATTCTATTAAGAGCCTAATACCAGATGTACGCAGCTATGATATGAAGAAGCCCTGTGCATAGCAAATCATAATGAAGCTTTGAACAGAAATCAGGTCAACATAAAAGTGTTTGTACATTGAAGTTTTTCAGGCTGCTGGGTCAATACAAATCAATGCACTTTGCATTTATTACCACAAAATGTCAACTCTTTTTACACTGTCTGTTTTTACTGGAAGTGAAGTAATTCAAAACAAGAATAGCAAATTATAAGCCTGTCAAGAATGGCGGTAAAACACCAAGACAAAACTGAAAGACATAATCTCTCAATAATGCACTTTTCTTCAGTAAACATTTTTTGCCATTTCATTCAACTGAATCTTTTGAAAGTGTCAAGTTACAGCAATGCTACAGGGGAAAGGACATGTGATTCAAAGTATCATGTGCCTTTGGGAAACATCAGTTACGAGCAACCGAGCGAATACATTTCATATTTGCTGTAGTCCCTGTAGTGAACCTTCACAGTTCAGAGTGAAGGTTAGTGCTCATACACAGAAAAATGCAAAGACCTTGAGACGGTGAATACCTGCACTACCAGGTGAGCTACAGAGGTAGTCCTTTGGTACTACTTACCTACCTAGACCAACCATTTGTAAGGACCCATTAATGTAATATCTGAGGGGTATAAGAGCAGCTTTCACTTTTCGTTTTCATCCAGTGAGATTAGTTGATAGCTTTGCTTTAGGCTGCTGGTATGGATATCCACGAAAAACTGGCACCTTCAGTTCTCTTTTAAAATCTTATGACATCTATAGAATTTTCCGGATGTCCGTTTTTACAAACCAGTTTTGCTGACCAAATGACAACTAAAAAAGGCTGAAGCTCGGGCCTGCTAGCCAAAGCATCTTTTTGGATCTCAGTGGGGATACAGAAACATCCAATGTACCAGAAAGCAGTGGGGGGCCACCACAGACAAACAAAGGCAGGTTTTCAATAGTGCCGATACTTTGAAAAACACCTCTGCTTTGAAAAACAGTGTTTCTGTGGATTCTTGCAGGTCTCTCAGGCCTATGAGCTCTCAGAGACTTTGATCAGAGTTGTGACATTTGTTATGAGTGGGGAAAAATGAAAACAGAGGGTGATGTTATCTCTTATGTGCATGTTTATTCACGGGTGAATAATAAAGCCCTCATTGGCGGCACACACACGGAGCCACCATGTCTTCTACTGCAACTGTCACTTCAGGCAGGAAGGACAAATGACAGACGTAAACGTCAAATAATCAGTGAGTCTAAACATGACCAATTTCTGTCCTGCTTTGCACACTTTAAAAGCTCTGGATCTTCATTTAAATGCTACATGTTGAAACAGGGAAAGGCAGAGACCTATTTGTTTATTCCTGTGCTGCAAGATGGAGGCTTGCTACAGAAACCCAAAGCACAGGAGAGAACCTGGAGAAACATTGAGTAGTTATGTGAGGGGGGGGGGAGCTGACTAACAAATCCAGGCATCTGGAAAAGAGCTGCATGAGGAGAGAGCAGCAGATGAAGGAATGTTAATTTGTCTCTTCAAAATGCAGACATAGCAGTAGCTTCCAGTGTAATGAAAAGATAAGAAAAACCTCAAACGAACCAAATTTTAATCAAGCGGCAGTTCAGTTTTACCACATGCTTCACTGGCTCTGAAACGACTGGAATAGGTGTATTTCTTAAACAAACAAACAAACAAACAAAACTGTCCTTTTAAGTGAATTCAGATGTACATGAAACTGATTTTAACTATATGACAGACACTAGTCCCCGCCCACACCCAAACTCACAGCGCTATACACAACAACTTCAAGTTAACCAGCTAGAGTTGTGTACCATGTACCGTGAATCACGCACCTGAGTAGCAACTGGCCCACGAGATCTCACTGCTCCATCTCAAATCATGTGCTCGCAGAAACATGCAAACTGTCCACATGTTTACGCACTTTGGCATTTGAAAATTACAGACATTATGAAAAGTAAGAAGCGTAAGAGGGTCCGAGACCCCCAACACTGAAGATGCAAGGAGCTGAGCGTGGGCTCTTCAGAGGAGGGTCTGGACCCAAGAGAGTAAGATCAAAATATGAGGCCCTTACAGATGCACCTACGGCTACAGGAGTCCTTGGAATTATATGCTTTGTTTTCTTAAATACAAAGAAGATGGGCACACTGAAGACTCAAACCAAGACTTAACTGAACACCCCTCTACTTAACAAAGGAAGTGTGTATTAAAGGTGCTTTGAATGTACAAAAATATATAAAGCACTGGTGCAGCTGCAGATACTCCATAAAAAAAAGATTAATTCAGGTATTTATTTATTTACTGGAGAACGGCAGGAAAAAATAACTTAAAAGTGAACGTAAGAGGCTTCCAACAAGGGTTGGTAAAGGTTTTATGTAATGCATCATACTAAGAAATGAACAGATAAGCTATTGTAAAACAAACAATTACATGTGTTTCTTCTCCAGATATGCACAATTTTAAAATGTAATTGTTAAAAACGGCAGGCTTTTCTAAAAGGAGGATTTCCTTAACAGATGTATTGGGTGAGTTTAATGGAGCCATTTGCCTGTAACTTAATAATTTTCCAGTAATTGTGTTTAGCATTTGCCACCAGCAATCAATGTGTGTTCAAACATGCACTCACAAACAGTTCCTTTATCATTTAATAAAATAGGAGCACCATGGTATCACAGGGTTTCAACTAGCAGTCACTAGGAAGTTACATGGAAACCTACTGGTACCTACTGGTACCTACTGGTACCTACTGGTACCTACTGGTATTACAGAAGCCAATCCTCTACTCACCTGTTAAGAGTTTCTACTTAGATTCTCATTCTCACAACATCAGCTAGACTCTTTTACCTCTTGCTGATCCAATGCACACTTATAACCATCTGACTTATGAACTACAGGTCTGCGTCTTTTTAAGATGTAAGAATCCTGCTGTAAGGTAATTAAGTCCATTTGAAAATGCAAAACAGTTTAAAACGCGTGGTCATGCGCGCCTTTGGTATATTTTATTGATATTCAGCATTTAAACATTTTACTGCAGAATAATTACGTGGCTATAGAGAGTTTCCTTCTTCAAAATCAGACTCATCAGGACTTTTGAAGATTTAAACAATGGCTCTTTTGGACTCTGTTTAAGCACAGTGACAAGTTACAGGAGAGACAAGTTTCACAGCAAAGCTATCAGTGAGATCATACTAGACATGATGATGAATGTTGGGAAAAACTCATTTTAATAAAGCACGTGTTGACAAGGACACCTGCTCTAGCCTCTAGCTTGTTCCTAAACAAGAATGCTTGCATTTACAGATTGCCTAAACCAGATGGATACTTGAGCACCAAAGAAAAGACAACAGACTGCAGCTAGTGAACATTTTGATTAGATACTCTTAAAAATATTGATTTGAAATTCCTTAGCACATTAAATGGAGGTAAACTGGTGTTTTTGATCACTCAACTAGTCCAATCGGACGCAAATCAATACATTTTTCATCGGTCCTCGTTACCTGTGCTAGCCTAGATCGTTTAAATAAAACCTTTGTTGTTTGTCTAGTGGTTTGTTAAAGTGTAGAAATTAGTTGTCGTTAAGGAAAAGAGAAAACCTGATACAAAGGTGGTCTTTGGTCTGGGGGCTTTTATAGGCGACACCCTCCACCTCACTAAAGTTATGTGTGTCTAAGTTCATATAACCCTCACTTATGTGTGCCTTTGTAAGAATGGTGGCTGACTGTTATAGGAAGCAAAAACTAAGACTGGATTGAGTAGTTAAGTATATTATATATAGATGTGTGTGTGTGTATAATAGCATATTATATATGCACGTGTGTGTGTATACTGACTTTGTCTTGTTTGTAAATAATTTTAGCCTTTAGCTCTCCCTGGCATACATATAGAAATATACATATTGAGTATATAACAGTGAGTAATTTAAAGACTGTCCAAACAACATAGCTCCACAACCCCTTAACGCTCAGGTTAAACACTGTACTTGGCAAATCTCTGATTTTCATTTGAAACTGTACAAAACACAGAGTGGCAGAGTAGAACAGAGACTTAATGCTACTTTCCTTCTTCACCTTCAAATGATTACAATTCAGAATACTGACCAACAGTCAGGGGTTTCAGACCCCTGCAACAGATCCACTAAATCACTGCTGACCCTTGTACATATTGTCCAACACATTATCAGATTACAGCACCTATTCAACTCCCTGAAGTCATCAGGTTCATCTGGATCACAAATGACTATAAAACCTTCAAGCACTATTTTTATTGCAGACATTAAAATTCATTTTGTCAATGGATCTTAATAAAATGAAAAGCTGGGGGGGGGAAAAGGATTCATTCAACCCCTTCACATTACTGTTAGAAATAAAGATATAAATCTGTTGGGGTACATTTTAGCATCGCACAATGTTCCAAAGTGATTCTTGACCGTTCTTCCAGACAGATTTGCTACAAATGCTTTAGGTTAAAAGTTCAACATTTATCTTTTTGTTGTTCAGTTGCTTCTGTGTTTCTTTGGCCTTGTGCTTGGGATCACAATCCTTTCTTTCAAACCCAAAATTAAGGCTCTGGTCAAAACAGTTTTAAATCCATCTCCATCTCTGTGATATTTCTCATCATTCAGTATCCTGAAACTCTGGCTCACACTCTCATATCTTTCCACTTGGTGGTCCTTTTCAGTATGTGCAGGACCCTCACTTCAAAACTCACCTCCAAACCTTTAAAGCACACTCTCATTTTTGCCACCTTCCCATACAAGTCAACTGTATGCAGAGTTCTCGATAATGTTGGCACATGTTTACTCCAGTCTCTACGGTTCCTTCAGTGTGATGACTGCTGGCCTCCCTGTCACTACCCTCAGCCCCCTTCCTGATCCGACGAGTTTTGAGTTGTGGTCTTATCTAGGCAGTGGTGCTATGATGCTGCATTTCCTCAGAAATGGGAGATCTAAACATATGTCTCAAATTTCCTTAGATTTCCCTTTGGCTTTCAGAACTTGCCTTTAGATTTATAGTTTAACCATTCAAGAATGATACATGAATTACCCAGAAAAGATTAAACTATTCATACAAAGGTCAATATTAATGTGGAGAGCATTATTCAGTTAGTAATTTTTGTCACAACATATTTTATTACCTAAAAAGATTTACCTTGTCAGTCTGTTAAAATAAAATATGACAGCACAAAATATCGAACGTCATTTGTAATCCAGATTAATCTATTAACCTTTAGCGGATTTGCTTTCTTCCACAAAGCACAGTACTTTCTTTTAGAGCGTGTTGACTTTTAGTCTTTCATCATTAAATTCACAGCTGCATGTCATAAGCTTGAGGTGGTTTTTTTTTTTTCCAATTTGTAACATATTTGCAAAGCTCTGTTAAAATATATTATCAAAGCGCCAACAGGCTGTTCATGCAAGTTGTCCTTATCGACACGTCAGTGAGTCTAAAGACTGTGATAAACCAAAGATACAGAAATAAGAAATTAACTGCATGAAAATAACATTTACTCCAAGAACGCCAGGTATCTTGCAATATCGTTACTGTCTGCTTTTGTTCACAAAAAGAAACTAATAATGGTTATTGTGCTTTACTTTATAATAAATGTATACTAATGTCTACCTGTATAGAAGATGACATTGGCCTGTATATTTACCATGTTGGGCTTGCAGCAAAACAACATGTAGAATGGTGTATTTGTCTAATAACCATATACAATCCCCCAGCTTCACAGCGCGCACACACTCATCTCATAATTCCGACAATATGCCCTGTGTATGAGAGAGAACTCTTAATACAATGGTCCAGTTTTAATGGACTGTGCCATTACCATTTTAATGTTTCTATTTTAACCCAGATGAGAGTGTGCGCAAAATATGCAACAGATCTGAAGCTGGAAAGGCTGGTTGTTAAAACATGTTTAGGTGGGAAACAAGTGTTTCTTGCATTTGGCAGGACCAAACACGATGCCCCACTGCACACGGCAGGCTCACACGTGCCAGCAATGGACGCTGCACCTGACGGCACCCCGGTGTGAACGTATACAAACACACAGATCACACACGGCACTCGCAGTGTGTGTCAGCTGAATCTGACTTAAAGCAAAGGGCATTTAATATCACTAGCACTCCAAAGCCACAACCACCAGCCAGCAACAGGTCCAAAAGTAGCATAATTGGATGTTATGTTTATTTCAGTGGATGGATGGGGGGGAATAGGAGGCCTGCACATCTCTGCCTTTTTCAAGCACATACAATCTGACAAACTGTAACAAGGGTAAATACAATACTAGTGAATAAAGTACTAGTGAATAGTGAATAATATGTTAATTGAAGGTTGAAGGTTCCCCCCTCACTCCCCCACTCAATGTGCAATTGAGGCACAGCTGCTTTGACTCCAGCGTGGTGATTTGGGGCAGGGTGTGTGTGTGTGTGTGTGTGTGTGCAGCGAGGGTTTGATGGTCACACTCACATGTGAGGAGGACGAGGCCCGTGCGGATGCTCAAGTCCACGGGCAGCTCCCAGCGGGTCTGAACACGAGATGTTGCCAGTGGGATGAGGATCTCAGCGGGCACGTAGAACTGCAGCGCGTAGGTGATAAAGATCCCAAACGAGTAGAGCAACTTCACCGACTGGTACAACCTAGGGAGGCAGGCACAAATGCAGACGATCAAGGGCAGAAAACCTGGGCCAGCTTTTACAAAGAAGGTTTCTTGCTGGTCCACAACGCAATTTCAATAGGAGACACAAGCCTTGTGTATTCTGGCTTACGACACGCTCACACCCTTAGAAAAGGATCAGTATTCAGAAAGAGCAGGATTTAGGATCAAATTTCTTACATTTCTTTCAGTATGATTAGGTTAAACAAAGTGACAGGCCCTAGATTATCTCTCCTTTCCCAAGATACGTTCTGAACGCTGGGCAGGCGTTTCCAAGAAGCGACTGCTTACACAATAGTGCTTTAGTTAAGTCACAAGCAAGTGCTTAGAGATCTGATAACAGAACTAGGATTATATGCCTCAGTTTAGTTGTGATTCTAAGCTTTGAGGGGCTCACATTGATGTCAGGAAGACAGGAAGAAACAAGACTTAAAAGATCATAAAACTGAATTTGGCTGTTCAATGTGAACACACAAACAGGCATGAAAATACCCCATGCTACGCATTAACAGGGAGTATTTCTGAGGGTGATTCATGGGTCTCCTGCCTGATGCCTGGCTCAGAGAGAGAGGTAGGTGGGGCTGACTGAAACCTCTGTCCCTGCTCCTGTAATTTGCAATGAACCCTCATCTTCGTCAGCCTCACAGACAGGCCTGAACACAACAGTCACATTTCAGGCACAATGCCTGGTTTCTGGAGCTGCTTTTTTGAGTCACCTCATTTGCCCCAATGAACCCAACAGCTTCCAAATCACAGGGCTCACTCCCCTAAACTGAATTCCTCCGTAATCAAATTGATTAAGTGTGTCCACCTTCAGCACCTTCAGTCCACCTGAAACTCCACTCGAGCGATGGTGTTCACGCCCATGGGTGTTAATCACATTAGAATGTGCTGGGAGGCCATGAGGAGGTTACAGACAACGAGTTTGTGTCCTGCAGGGGATTGAGGAGTAGTGTTCAGACCATGGACTCCATTTCTCCAGTCAATTACTCAGGCTTCTCTTTGAAATCATTTTACCATCCACTCCTTTTCACCCTGCCTGCACAGATGCCTTTACTTCTCAATGTGGTGAAGGGATCAGTACAACGTGTTTCATCACACAGTGAAGATATCCAGCAAATACCGAACAAACAAACAAACAAAACCCTTGATGAATGATGAGCCTGAAACTCACCAGCAGTCGGGTAAGTTAAGGGTGATGCTGCCGCCGATGCGCTCTCCGAAGCAGATGTAGCCGATGGTGCCCAGGGAGATGTAGAGCATGGTGACAATGCCCATGCCCAAGTACAGCACCATGAGGAACTTCTGGGGCTTCTGCATTTTGTTCTCCAGTGGCAGGACCTACATTCGGGGACACAGAAATAGCAATGTGTTTTAACACAGGGGAATCTGGCTGAAATTGTAATTAACGATATTAGAGGAATGTTAGAGATACTGTCCTTAATGCAGTAATATAAAAACTCACCACACCGATGCCCTCAAAGGCAAATATAGCAGTTCCAAAGAACAAAGGGTAGTTGACAGCCCTACCAACCATGGGAAGGTCAATGGGGGATGGAATATGCTGAGAGTGGTAAAAAATACACAAACATACACAAGTTAAAAAGTCCAAACAAAGGCATGTAAATAACACAATAGCCTGGCACACGAAATACAATGATTTGGTGCAGAGGCAGAGTGATCGGCATGGAACACGGTTAAAAAATACAGCAAACATGGAAGGGATTAGTTTCCCCACTGCTTCTAAAATCATGGGAGTGTGCGCTTGGCGTGGACATACAGCAGAGCAATCCTTCTCTTTCAGGTGGTCTGAAGCACTGAACAATGTGGTGGAGTCGGCAGGGTTGTGCTGTGTGTGCAGCAGGGGAGGTTATCTTGCCTCTCACACATTGAAAGAAAGAAAATGTAGTCACTTTGTTTCTTCTCTGCAATTCTCACTCAGCAATGGTAGGCGGCACTATGCTAAAAAGTGAGGATGTGCTTGTGGCTTGTAGAAATATGGTTCCGTTACATAAGTGGCGCCTTTACCGTCAGGCAGTAGTAATAGATGAGAACCAGGCTTGTACACATGATCACGTTGGCCACAAAGGACAAAGGAGCGAGCCACTTTAGGCTGCGCGTGAAGACCAGTGCGATGATGAAGGGGAGGAAGAAGAGCATGTAGATGCGGGAGTCATAGCTGGGAACGATCACCGCCGTCTCGTTGGTGTTGCAGTTCGCTGTGGTCCCGTTGGCTGCCTCTATCACCTGAGAAAAGCACCACCTGACATGAGGGTCAGCACTTTAACGAACACACTGAAGATTGTAAAATTAATCCGAAAAAAAGTGCTTGTTAGTCGAGTTTTCCCCTCACAGACTTGACATGTATATCCCATGTATAATGTTCACGTTAAAATAACAGATATCATCTCAATGTCTTGTTTTATTGTACAGTATATATTGTACAGTATTCACTATACAGTATCTATTGTAATATCTACTATAACTTTGGTTGTATTTTGCACTGTATGGCACATCCTGTATATTTCTTGTATATTCCTTGTATATTAAGTGTATTGTACTCTGTGTGCTGTTAACCACTCTGTGTGTTGTCCACACCTCTCCGTTAAGTTCTTCACTCACATACACATTGTGCAGTGATGTGACAATACAAAAAATTTGATTTGAATCAAGATGAAAAGCAAAACTCTCTTTAATTTAAGATGAAAAGAATGATACAATATACTGTCACAAATGCACTGGTATGTGCTAATCATAAACTGACAGGTTTACGTTTTTCATATAAATACTTTATAGAAATGCCATCCTAAATTTTGGTAAATGAGACTTCAATGAATGGAATATTAATGTTTAACCCATTTACACAATCAATACTTTGCAGTACACTTAGAATTTTATGTACTAGAACTGTGAAATATTGAAATTGCACAGAGGGTATATTTTGAGCAGGCTTGCTTTTCAATCATTGGCAAGAACTATGATTACAATTACAATACTGCCCTCTTGTGGTGGGAAAAAGGACAGCGCAATGCCATTAGGGTAAATTAGTACCCTCAACTCACTAAATCTGTGGGCAAAAGCTCACATATACACACTGAGCAGTGTGTATTAAGTACATTAAATTAGAACATCCTCAACATGCCCATGTGATTGACTGTTTTTCTTAAATACATTTCAGTGACACTGCCCAGCTACATTCCATATGCCAAATTTGACATCATCCACAAAGTATTACATCAAACAGCAAATATCTTGACAAAGTGCCTTGTACAGACTACACTGTGAGCACACAGCAGACGATGCATGCAGTCAAATGTGCTTTGGAAGTGGAGCAGAAAGTATATAATACTGGAAAAGAAAGAGTACACCTTGTAATCTAAGCTGCTGACTGTAACTTAGGCTTTAAGGGGCAAAACAGAAGAGCTTTACTGACCTGCTTGACATTGTCACTGAGGAATACAAAGTACACACAGCAGAAGCCTAGCTGGGTGATGATTAGGAACAGATTCACCACACGGCTGATGGGGAAAAACCAGAAAGAAGTGCACAGGTATGGTGAGCAATGTGGGTGATTGTACTTGTCCAGAAGCTGTAAACTGAGTTTCAGTGCATATTATAACAAGCTAGAGGAGAGTAGGAAATATACAAATCCACAATAAACAGTAAAGCCCCCGGTTAAAGCGAGCAAGACAGCATCTATATGAAAAAAAATGATTCATCACCTTCCCCACACAGAATGCCTCTGTAACCACGGCACATTCTCCATCCCATATTCCACCGCCTCTCCATAGGTCAGAAATGGTTTACCTAACCTAGAAAAAGAAGGAGCCAGTCAAACGTGTTTTTTCAGACGTACATTTAGACTATATTACATAGAAGCACATTTAGACTATATTACATAGAAGCACATTTAGACTATATTAGCTAAACACAAAGTGTCTGGTGGAACCTCATACGTGGGACTGGATGTTCAACTTTGGCAGTTGTGTAAGTGATAGGGATTTCTATCCCTCTACTTCAGGCATTTCAGTAATCATATATCCCGTCTCTGGCCAGACTGGGATAAGTCCAACCAATCCTTAAGCAAAACACTGAGTGAGTCATATGTAGGATCATTGAGGCGACAGGGACAAACTTGCATTCTGACACTGCGCCTATCAGCTGAACCCATGTCCTACTTCTTAAACTGTCTGTAAATTGGGATGAAGTGTGTTGTAATGTTTGCCAAACAGAAATGGAAATAACAATGAACAGCAGGGATGGCTTGTTGGATTGCACCACTTTCACCCATGTAATCCCAGTACAAATACTATTTTTGCAGTTATATACATTTTTTTTTATTCAGTTAGCACTATAATGCTTCTCTACTCTAGCTTGTATACAAGTGGATTATTTTAAAGGATGTTCGCAGATAAATGACCTTGCACCTTGTTCTTACAAGATGGCTTGAAATCTAGGAAAGGAGAAAAAGTCAGTAAACCTTATCTCCCTTACTGGTTCATTCACTATGACAAGCTGGAAACACTTACAAGTTCCTGATGAGCTATTAACATCAGGAGGCTGATTTCAAAATCTGACACAGATCAGTCCGAATATCAGCTAAAAGCTTAAGATTTTGTTGTAATTATTACAATGCTACTTTACAAAGCTAAACTAAATGCGGTTGTGCTAGTACAAACACGAGGCCCTAGACCTTTGCTCAGATAATAAAAGAGAGCCAACACACTCTAAACAGACTCATGATGGGTGTTGTATAAGAAAGACAAACATTTGTACATTATAACAACAATCTTATAATTATAGTCCATTCATACTTAGTGCTTAGATGATGTGAACATTTCACAAGGATGTTCATGCAATGTATGGCCACTATGCCCATCACGAGTAGACTCAGGGGGCCCATCTGCACAAGAGAAGTTGATTAGATCAATGGATTATTGAGCGGAAAATGCCATGTATTTGTAATATTACCAACAGAAACAAAAGGGTTCTCATAGGCCTTAAAACACATACACTAAAGTGGCGTGAGCACTATGAATACCGCTTTGACAAAGCAAAGCAGGTTTGGAGAATATTAAAATCTCAAGATACAAGCACCTTCAGTTTAGAGATATAAGCGACTCTAGCTTTGATTTAGAGATGTATGCATTTTTCGGCATTTGAAAGGCAGAGCGGAGACACCCTGCTCAATCCTCTCATAATGGAAGAAACTGAAACTGGTCGTACCACGAGGCCTGCATTCTTTACTGCCAGAGGCAAACCGAGCAGTCCTGTGCCAATGTTCCCTTTCAGTAGATGAATCAAGGTCTGAAAAAACCTGTTGAGACAAGAATCAGCACCTGACAGCAGAACACACTGACAACTCCAAACCATTCATGAGAGAAAGTCTCAATGATAGCCCTTACGAGGAACCCGCTCTGCCTCCGATCCGCTCATACTGGCTCTGCATACGGGAAGAACCAGGTGGATGGGCTGCTCCATCGTCCTCCACTGGGCTCTGGTCTTGGGAGAAAGGTGGGCCTGGGACAGGGTAGAAATAAATACCTTTTTCTTCTCTTCATGGTTCCTCTCAATACTGTCATAACTAGACACTACATTAAACAACATGAAAATTGTAGTTAAACCATTTTACAAACCCCAGTGCCAGTTAATAAAGAGCAGGCACAAAGAGTGAATGCTCTCTTAATGCATGCTAAACCTGGTTACCATCCTGATAGTTTGTGTCTGTCTCCATGGCAGTTCCAGGGGGCTAGAAAATGCACAGGCTTCACTGAGGAGACCTTGCATTCACTGGCTCTGGAATCAAAGACAAATAAACTCTTATTGATGGCTCTTTTTATTAGTTTTCTTGCAATACAATGTTCCCTTTGAACATCAAAGAATCATCGTAGCCTATTTGATCAGAGACTACAAAGCAACAAGAATATGTTGTGTACTTGAAATGCAGGGCTGGTAAGAGTTGTTTTTTTTTTTTTTAACTTAAATGTTAGTTTCATCTAGTGCATTAACATAAAACACTGGTGCACTTAAAAGGAATAAATAAACATCAGACTTGATCTGCAAATCATCTTTTATTCTACCTAACTTAAAAAAAATGCGAACTATGATACTGTACACTAATTCCATGTAATTCATCATTAGATAACTGATGCTCTTTCATAGGGAGAACTAAGTGTTAGTTAATTAATTAACAATTAACACAGAAACCTATTCTATACCTTTTGTTAAATGCCATGTCCTTTGGTTGGTGTACAAAGACTGTACAGGATGTAAAGGACGTACATTATACAAGTGTACAAATGTCACACAGTAGCCTCAGCAGTACTTGGTGTTCAGCTCACATTGTATTGTGTAGCGTTAGAAATTTAGCTGAGCATAACTGCTTTCACATATCTATGAAACCACAGCCTATGTGCTACCACTAAGAACAAAGCAAAAGGTAACCAATAAACTGCTGAGCACTACAAATGTCTAATGCAGAACTTTGTTAGTAAGCAACGATTTTGTTCTTAACAAAACTCTTATTAATTTCTACATCTTTTGTTTGAAGCCGCTACGGGTAATGTACAATTAGAGCATCTTTTCCAAAAGTATGTTTTATCTATACATTGATTTAGTCAGATTCTGTATATTAAACACATTTCGTTTAACAGATGTATTGAGAAATAAATTATATACATTATGGAATATCAACAATATATAGTAATATATTCAAAATCCAATATGGATTTTGTTTAACCAAAATTAAAAACAGTTTATATGGGTAGGACATGAATTGTATCGTATTAGTACATCTATATAAGCAAACTAGGTTAGCTAACCTAGCTGTTTTACTCAGGGAACCCAGAGATAGCTAATTGCTAACGATATATATATATATAATTTTTGTTGTTGTTGTTGTTTTTTGTTTGTTTGTTTGTTTGTTTTCTGAATCGGTTATTAGCTAGCTAATTTTTTTAACGCATGCAAACAGCAACGATCATGCATCATTAAATATCTTTGACCAAATGTTTTAAAATTCATTCATTGTTAGCTAAGACCTTTTCTGTGGTGTAGCTAACATACAGATACTTACTGTATGAACTAACGTTAGCTGAACCGAGCCTAGTACATTGAGCGGACGGTGACTTACCGCAAGATCGGAAACAGTTGCTGTTACGCAGTTTTATCTAGCTATCTAGTAAATATTATTACTAACTGTATATTATTTTACAAAAGTCATAGGTTTTAAATACATCAACCCTTCTTTACATCTCACTACATCCTCTAGCTGAAACAAAACATGCTGAATGACATGTTTTGTTTCCTGTAGTGCTTCGTATGGGATCACATGACTGTTTGTCAGCTGATACAACTTCCAGGGACCTTGTATGAAAACCGTAAAAATCAAGAGTTTGCAGGATATTCTTTCATCTTTAGTTTCAGTTCCCTGTAGCATCTGTACATCAAACATATGCACGTTTTCTGAATATCAGCTGCTAAAGGCTGGCAGAGTACTTGCTGCCGAAATGATTGCTAGGTATGAGACCTCTAATATTTGCCACACAGCAGAGCAGACTTTAGTTGAATCAAGATTTATGACATTGAATCAAGATATAAGATATAAGCTAAAACCTATCCAAAGGTTTAATTACGGTGTATATTTCAGCCTTAAATAACTGGCATTACGTCGATAAAATAATATTTTCCTCCCACAACTCACAAAATCTTAGCAAAATCTTAAGTAATTTATCGATCACCCCTTACTCATACGTCTCATGTCAGCACTAAATGCCAGAGTTTAGACTGTTTTGGCTGTTAACAGTAAATTTAGCTAGCTAGCTAATTGACTTGAATATTTTAACCGCTACTGAGACTTACCGGATCATGGCTGTGAGTTCACATCTTCACTTTGAATCTCGAGTTCACCAAATCCGAAAGATTTTCTAAGGCTAAGGGTTAATTTTTCACTGGTGGTTATCTTGGGTAGCCGACTAGCCTGTTAGCCAAGCTTTGTTTACTTAAAATGATTACGGTCATTTAGGATTCTGGTCAGTTTAATATAATAATGAATTAGCTTGCTAACGACTGAACGTGTTTTTGTTTACAGACCCATGAATTTTTCGTTGATATGACATGCGAAGGATGCTCTGGCGCCGTCGCTCGTGTTCTTAAAAAAATAGGTAACTTAGTGTGTTTCTGTGTTTGATTATATGCAACATGTAAGTTAGCCTAACCGAAGTAGAAATCGGTGTGAATTAAAAGGATTAGTTTAATCGCATACAATCAATACATGTAGATTTCAATTCCTGTGACCTCTCTTGTAATCTGAAGTCAGTTAACAGTACTGTACTGAGTCTTGTGATCTGTCTTTATTGACCCCTTTTTATGAATGACCATCAGTCAGATCACTTCTGAGTACAAGACAGAAAAACTATTGGTAGCCAAAAGGGTCTTTGTATGCTTTGTATACTGTAACATTCAGTTCACCCTTCACTGAAACTAAGGGGCCAATACCGGATCCTGAAAAACAGCCCCAGACCCTTATCCTCCCTCTTCCACCAAACTTTGCTGTTGTGACTCTGAATTCCAGTAGGTTATGTTCTTTAGGTATCGGCTAAGCCCAAGTTTGTTTGGTCACACTGCCAGATTGTGAAGCATGTTTCATTTCTCTAGAGAACACATTTCCATTACTCCAGAGTGCAGTGGTGGTTCAGTTCATACCAATCCAGCATATGTTTGCCATGCACATAGTGATCTCTTACATGCAGCTGCTTGACCGTAGACACCCACTTCACAAAGCTTCCAATGCACAGTTTTAGCGTTGATGTTGCTTCCAGAGGCAGTCAGGAACTCAACTGTGAGTGATGCAGCAGAGAGAGGGTGATCTACTTGCATGGCAGTTGCAGCCCAGCTCTATGTGTTTGCATGATCTTCCTCTTTTGGCTGAGCTCTTGTTGCTCCTGCACACTTCCTACTTACAGTTAACCAGGGCAGAAGTGCCATAAACTGACTTGTGGCAAAGATGGCATTCCATGGCAGTTCTATGTTGAAAGTCACTGAGATCTTCAGTATGACCCATTTTACCATCAGTGTCTCTGTTGAGATTGACCTAGCTGGTGCTTGATTTTATACATGTGTTAAAAATTGGTGAATTCAATATGTATGTGGGCTTTCCACATACTTTTGTCAATATAGTGTGTTTATATTTACATGCATAATGAGTATAAACAAATCTCCACCTTACACCACCAATAAGTTGTGTATTTATTTTTAAAGTGTTTTTTTATGTTAATAGATGTCAAATTTGATATTGACCTTCCCAACAAGAAGGTTTTAATCGAGTCAGACAAAGACAAAGATGTTCTTCTGGAAGTACTGAAAAAGACTGGGAAAACTGTCACCTACATCGGCTCAAAATAAACAAGATAATAAAGTTTACCAAAACAGGCTGCTTAGAGGACCATGTAAGTATGTATTTTTATAATTACTCATGATGATTTACTTACTCAAGTAGTTTGGATTTGGCTTTTATTTGCAGTTTGAACTTTATTACTCAATGCAGTTTTTGTTTTGGAATAATTGTGCAATGTAAAGTAAAAGACGCAGAATATTTTCTGTTTTTCCGTTTTCTGTTTCAGCCACTTTCGTTTGCGATAACCACAAGCGCTGCTGCTTTGAAGATTGAAGGCAGCACACCTTAGATTGAAGGCAGGATACAAACTAGATTGAAGATTGAAGGCATGATTACACACCTTAAGCATGAATCCTGGGGTGTACCTTTGAGGACCAGTGGAAAGGGGCGTGTTAAATCTGTCCAGCTCTGCACCATATAAATGACATCATAGTCTGATCAATGGAATTGTTTGTAATAGAAAATAGTTTTAGTATAGTTGCCTCTGTATTAGCTGCTTTATTTCCAGTATAACAATGTAATATGGACATTCTCTTCTTGATTTTGAGGTAATGCTTCTGTTTATTTGTACACATGCAAAAATAAAGACTTTTGATTCTTGGTAACATGGAGCCCTGTGTTTTGAATATTTGTGTAAAATAACTTGCATCAACCCAGGTCTTGTCTGAAGTGGATTTAAAGAACCAGTTTAATCATTACTACTACACTGAATTATTCCAAAAAAAACGAATGGCAATTATGATCAAATGTAGTTTGGATTATTTCATAGCCAAAAATGAAAGACAAAACCTCAATTCATGACTTTTGGATTAACACTGTGGGATTTATCTTTATTTTATAAATACAGTCCCCTGTAGATATTTTATGTACATCAGCATGAAATTTTACTTCTATCACTTTGCCACTGGGGGGCAACATTGCATGTTAATTAAATGAAACGCACTCTTAATACACAGACCACAATACATTATGAATTTCATGTCAGGATAACACATGCATATTGATATAAAATTATTGGTCTGTTATGTTGCAAGGCAATGGACCATATAACTGAGTGTGCTGATTACAAACTAAGATTATCCATTTGTGAGGCGAGACTGACATTAAGATCATAGAGTAGTTAAAGGTAATATCAAGGGTGTCTACGGGGACATGGCTGGGATGCCTGGGCAGTTTTGTGAGTCTGATGGTCCAACATTCGAAGAGTCTTGCACAAGACCTAGGGCCACAGACACCAGAGAGCCATAGAAAAGAGCAGTGCAGCAGATGTAAAATGCCCAGCCGAGAAACTTGACCATCTCAGTCAGCTGCTTCTCCATGGACACCATGAAGGAGATGAGAGCGCTCATACAAAATGCAACTGTTATAACAGAAACATCCCAGTTAGTACAGAGTTGCACCACGGGGCCTCATTACTTAAGGCTGAGTCACATCGAGCTTATTCAAGGACAAAGCTAAAACCCAATATATGTGCTAATGCACCGGCAGCATCTGGCAGGGCTTTTGTGAGTTATTAGGAATCCCACGTTGCCAGATGTGAGCAGAATCCAGCCGTGCAGTATGAGCGATCGACTACCCTCTTCTGAATAGTTTGTTAAATACTGCAAATACAAATGAGGATAAATGGCACAGATGGTTATTACCTGAGAAGATGTTTAAAAGAAGAGCTTCAATGGCTCGCTTTCTCTTGGTGAGCGCTAGTCTAATGGCAACAAGTGTGGCCAACGAAAGTACAGAGGAGCTTGCCAGGAACACCCAGGTCAGGCTGTAGGAGCCTAAGCAGGAGTCAACCAAAGTGTTACATTTTTCCCATAGCAACAAAAGAATATATCAGTTAGCTTGTGCTACTCTTTTAAAAAGTCTATCTTGATTTATGTGATGAAAGTCTCTGTAATTAATTCGAATGGTATGACAGGAGTACAGTTCACTCTTTGTTGTCTACAATGTCTGCAGAGATCAAAAGATAGAAGGCAAGGGATGCTCACCCATCCAGGCTGGAAATGTAGTGCAACTGGAGAAGCCTTCATAGCTGTGGCATAGAGCAAAGAGACCTTCGGATGTTCCACCTGGCTGCTCCAGCCACTCTGGGGCGCACAAACACACAGTATACAACAGGAACTCCACACATACAAGAGTGCTGAGGACATTCACCGAATTCTTCATGACAAGCCAATTTCTGGTTCTTTCTTTCTTTCTTTCTTTCTTTCTTTCTTTCTTTCTTTCTTTCAGGTCAGTGATGCGTTGTGGACTGCTGAATTTACAAACACAGTTCCTGAAAGCCAACGTCTGTTGCTTATTCTAGTTGCTAATTATTTCAGTACCCTTAACAATCCATGGTAGAGGAGTTCCTTGTAGGGTGCTGCAAGGGAAATTCTTGTCTTGTGCACTAAATTCTGATTAATTTTGCTGATGGTCTTCCTATGCAAGATGTTATCCAACAGGCATGGTTAACAGAAAGATAGTGATATCAAAAAGGGAGCCAGATAGAGCCTCAAATAGAGCTTGTTTGCTTTCATGCTTGTCAGCAAACAGAGGCTATGTGACAGGCACACTGCAAACACTCATGGAGTGAACCAGCAGACATGTTTCTCTGTTTTTCCATCACCTTGGTAAAAGAATAATAGACCCTTTTCATCGGGAAGAATATTTAGAATACCATAGAAAATAGAATATTTAATCCTACGCTTTATAAAATAGTTGCAGTAACCATGTGTATAGATTTATGTAACTGATTATGCATATATACCTATTATGTACACAATTATGCAAAAATAATGCAACTTTGATTTAAAATTGCTTTATTAATAGGTCCTTTTAATACATAAGTAGACAAATGTTGTGTTTGCCTTTCAAATATTCACAAATAACTATCATTTTAATTGTATAATTAGGTCATAAGAAGGCTTTTTCCAGAAAACAATCAGTTATTTCTGTTCTATATGAAGTAGAGGGAACTAATGACCGATGAGTCCACAGAAGAGCTATTTCTAATGCCTGTCCTCATCTGACCAGCAGGTTGCGCTGTGTTGACAAATGCAGAATTCCATTTACATCCTGTATAATTTGTCAGACAGAGATAATTTGGTATAATTAAAGGACATACTGTGCTTGTATTGATCAGCACAACTATACATTGTAAAGTAATTAAACATAACAAAACTGTTAAAAATGATAATAACTGCTATCCCATCAGACACTTTCAATGAGAGAAGAATTATTTTGAAAGGTCAAGTATTTACCACATTTCCTGTGCATGAAATAAAATCAAATGAGGTAAATTACACGTGAAATGTTTTATATGTAATATGTTATTTTTGTGCGTGAATTATTTTCCAACTGGACAAGGATCTCATGCTTCAGTTGGCGATCTGAACTAGCCAATCAAATATTTCAACCAGACAAAGGGCCAGCAGAAGCTTGTTTAGACTACTCTCTCTTCTACAGTAACCTGTGCTGCACCATATCTAAAAAAAAAAGTCTGAGACTAGCATCTGCAGGCATGTCAAAACAGGGCTTCCTCTGTTCAAACAAATGTCTTACAGATACCCACTGCTGTCACAAGATCAGACGAGGCCTCTGTGCCAGGCCAGGTGATCTCAAAAACACCAACAACGGTTCAGACAACAGAGCTTGCTTAAACTAGACCTGAGGATGCATTATGCATGGAGGTGAGAGGAGAACTCTGGTTTTGTATCAAACTCTCTATTATTCTCAGTGTAGTACTTTTGTTGCTCACTCCAGCAAAACATTCTCGTGCAAACTACAAAGAACATATCAGCTGATAAGACCACAGTACAAAGACGAATTCCTTCCGCCTTTAAAAGTGTACGGAGTATTATATTCTCTGGCATGTCACGCAGGTAGAGGCAAGTGCAGCTACATGTGCTAGCACGGAAGATCACACATCACTGTATCCAGTGCATCCTGTGTTTCATATTTTCCCCATTAACTCCAGCATGTACCCTCTTTAGCACTCACTCTTCAGATTGTAAAAGTGACATCTTACTTTTTACAAAAAAGAGTTTACTGTTGAATGCAACATCTGGCAGATGTAGTTGCTTTGCTAACCTGAAGGTTCAAGTTAAATCATTATTACCTTTAACTTTAACCTTCTGGTTACCTTATATATTACCAGAATTATTCCAAATAATGTAGAGATCATTCCAGAAGTTTCTCCTTTAAAAGTCAGTAAGCAGACTGGCTGGGTGAGTAATTAATTGTAGATTAGGTTAATTTGGTCTTCAGAACTGATGGACAGACAGAGGTCTATCTATACATTAGAAAAGCATCACAGTGACATAGTGACATCAAATTTAGTTTTATGCATAGAAGTAAATGTACAACAAAAGATTAGATAGAACCAGAAAAGTAGAAAAAGAATGATACATAATCAAAGAGAAAATGTAATTAAAAACATATAAAAACACAGTAAAGAAATTTTATTCTCTCTTACAGAATTATACATGAAAAGGCTTACCAGTTATCTGGGAAAGAGAATGTAAACTTATCATTTTTGTGAAAACAAAATTGTAAAACCAAATCAACCCAAACCAAAACAACAACAACAACAAAACCCAAAGAAAAATATTCCAACCAGGGTATTATACAATGCCACTGAAAAGGATTATGCTATTTTGAACATATGCACATACATTAACATAGGATCAACACACTTGGCTGTTTCTAGATGTCCACTGAGGTTTTTGCGTCTTTGGCTCACCATCTGGGAGCAGACGCCATGCTTGGCAGGACAGAATGTGCCCTGCAGTACACGTCAGCCAAGCTCCAGTGCGGGACCCCAAGCCGGCAGGCTCCGCCCCACCTCGCCCATTCCTCTCACCAGCTCTCCCCGCCATCACACCCACTTAACAGCTGCAGCAGAAAGTCATGGGCAGTGGGAAAACCTTGCTCACTATTCCATTCACTCGATCCGTCCGTCTCCTAGCCATCGCACCTCGATTGATCTTCCAGATGCCTCAGTTTGGGTGTTGTCCCCCTTACAGGGAAATAAACAGAGGAAGGAAAGGATGAGCAGGCATTGTGGTGTTCTGGCACA
>JAOXYF010000010.1:5049135-5061847 GCA_028565775.1 Sternarchorhynchus goeldii
GACAGATAGAGAGAGAGAGAGAGAGAGAGAGAGAGAGAGAGAGAGAGAGAGAGAGAGAGAGAGAGAGAGAGAGAGAGGGTTCAATTTCAAGCAAATACCTCCCTTCCCAGTTACTCCCATCAAAAGGAATGCAAGTTGCCATGGCAATTCTCACCAGCTGTTGTGGCCTGTGTTGTACAGATGTCTATTCTTTTGACAAACAAGAATGTTGTGAGAACAAACTGATTGTCCACAGCTGCTAGATGCTGCTTGACAAAACAGCCGGTGAGTGTTCAAAAAAAATAAAAAACAAAATAAGAACGCACTCATGTTCCAGCCAGTTTAATCTAGAAATGTTTATTTATTTATTTACTTAATGGAGAAAACATCATGCTTATTGTACACATTGCACTACCCATTGAGATGTTTTTTTCAGTATCACCCAGCATTAAGCATTTTCTAATGACTGTAAAGTGAAGGGGTAGAATTAAAACAGGCTAAAAGAAAGTCTTCCTTTCTTTTTAATCGGAACTCAGAAAGGCCTTTATTTCAAAGCTCCTATGTGCTTTGAAAGCTGTGTGCTTAAAACAGGCCAAAAATACAAGAGAGCTGGGGAAATGAGGTATGTGAAGAGAGGCAAGCGTGAAACAGCCTTTGGTTGCAGATAGCACTGCAGGCCACAAGCAATCGGGTTTGGGTAGTGCTCGCATGCTAATGAAAAAGTGTTTGCTCTCAAGCAGTGGGTTAAACAATGACGAGCAGAACAAAGCAAGCATCTTGGCCAGCATTCTGCTTGCTCTAGAGCAAGAGAGAGAGATAAAAAAAATGTGCTTGAGATGCACACTGGCTGCCTGGGTGAGAGAAGAGAGGCTCTGGGTCATTATGGTACTACAGGAAGAGTCATCTGCAGATCGACACTGACTTGGCATGGAACTAAGAGTGCAAAAATGTTGAGGTCTAGATGCATGAAACATAAGAAATGCCGAGTGAGTGACTAGTTATAGTCAGTCCAACTACTACATTGAAAAAAAAAGTTTAAATGTATGGGCAAAGGATATACAAAAGAATACAAAAGTTAACCGTTACAAAGACTATGATTTGTTTTATTTGTAAAGTGAAAATAAAGAAGCAGACAGAAGGGACTAAGAGAAAACTCTCACAGAAATCTAAGTTCATTGTTTTTTTTCAGCATGAGGAAAGCAGAGAAGGTTTAATACCCCAGCAGTACTGGGGGATGGGTGGAGTGACTGAAAGGTCAGGTGACTGGAAACTCAGGTTACATGGATTCTCCTGCTCTGCTTTGACTCTCTTTAGGCTTTTGTTTGTCTCCGAGCTCCCTGGCTTTAGAAAGCTTTGTGTGAGTCAGTGGTAACTTTTTAACAGAGGATGAGCTTTCCTAATGTCTTCATTCTCTCCACCTCTTTCTTTCTAATTTAATGGTGCTTGAGGGGCCTATAGTCCAGGAGAAAGTGGTTAAGTTTACATGGAGAAAGAAATGTTTATTCTAAACCACATACCATTAAGCACAGCACATAACCATGGTATTTTTGGACATAACTCTCATGTTGTCTGCACTCTTTTTAAGTTCTAGATACCTTTCAGGCCTTATTGTTTTTCTTTAACAAGGCCTGCTGGAACTGAACCTTGTTTGTACCTGTATTTCTGCTCACCACTGAACATTGCCCAAACACAGGGCAGTAATTGCCGTGTAATGGACAGGTGGCTTACACAGTGTTTATTTTTGATGCCAAATGGCTTCCTGCCTCATGAATCAAACCAGTGTGCCACCCTCTGAGCCCAAGGGCCCAGGACTGGACTCTGATTATGATCCTCAACATTTAATAAGGCAGAAAAACATTACCTTGGATCTTTTTTTAGTTCTGAAGAGACAGATGGTATAGAGGGTTTTTTTAAATAGGCATTTTCTGAGAATTGTAGCATCTTTACTGACATATCAAAGTGCAGCATGTTGTTTCTGATCATCTTTCTGGTTGAATTGCTTGGGTAACGGCATTCAGCACCACTTATTTATGGGTACAATATCACAGCTCTACTGTTTTTTCAGACCCTAAACCACCTGTTAAGTCACTATAGTGAAGCAGGGAGAATTCCCTAATCCTGCAGGCCTTTAGGAAAAAAGCTGAGTAGTGTGCCCAGTTTCCTCCCTCCTAATGCCACACAGCTTGCTTACACAACAAACAAAACAGTGAGTGAAGAAGGAATCCTTTTTCTACCACTTTTACTTCATTTCAATCCTGTTTCATTATGAGTACAACGTTTTTGCCATTACATCAGTAAGTCCTCCAAGCTAACAGCATTTTTTGCAAAATAAACAACATGCAAATTTATAAAACTGTCTGTAAGAGGTAAAGGAGAGACCCATCCAATCTAAACACAGGAGATGACACAAAACATTTCCCCATTTCTCTCCAAAACTCACACTGCTCTGACTTCCAATCTGATTAAGTAGATGAAGCTCCCAGTGAAATGCACCTTTTCCCCCTCTCTTCCTAGCAGAGAAGATTACTTGTCTGCAACATTCGGAGTACGTCAGCGTTTAAGGAACAGAGCAGTGCCTCTGTATTTTTCCTTGACTAGGTCCATCAGACACGCAGGCTTCCTGACATCAGTTACTGAGCTCAGGCCCTTTTTTTGTCCCTCTCCAATGAAAACAGCGAGGGGAAGAGGCCAGACTTGGGCTCGGCCACTCAGCCAGACGGGCTGCCTTCCCAGTACCGCCTGGCAGCTCTCCTCATCTGTACCGCCAGCTGCTCTCAGAAATGTGAGACTGTGCCACATCGACACAGCAGCAAGCAGCTGCAGCTAATGGATTAGAGCAGAAGCAGAGTGCTCATCAAAACCAGCACCGCCAGAACGACGCTCGCTCGTAATGACAAGCTACTCCCTGCGCGTTCATAACATGCTATTGAACGTCCTTTGAAATGACGTGTAAATACTTGCTCAGATTTCGCAGATGATATCCTAAGAGCTTGTAATCTTGTATGATTTCAACCATGGAATTCTAAACAAGACAAAATCATTTATAATCATTTCAAGATGAATAACATCATAATAAGCACAATGCTAGATCCAGATCTGTAGAACGGGTCACATACGGGTCACAACGAGTCACTTTTCTTCATTGTAGAAGAATTCCTATCTATGACACAGAGCCAGAAGAGCTTTTCAGTTAGTACTTTTTGATGGGTCAGTGGTCGAAGGAGTGTGGAAAAGGCCTGAGGGGCCCTTCACTTAGGCAGATGTAGCACACCATAGCACTCTATTGTGAATCATGTGATAACATGTTCATCATGGCTTGATGATTGGCAAGTAACTGTAATGCTCATCACTCATTAGCTACCCCCAGTGTATGACCTTCGACCTATCATAAAGCATGGGCAAGGCATGTTCAGAATGAATGCAGAGGTTCATGGTCCTTCTTCACTGAATGCCTCTTTTGTTCATAATGAGAATCTTTGATGCAGATACTTCTTAAACAATAGTGGCATTTAAGCATTTCCATTTGAAGGAGAGTCTTTGTTTTACATGTGCATAAGTGAAAAGATGTTTCATTGGGGTTTTCATGAAAGATTCTTACAGAAGCTTCATACATACCTTTGTGCTTTAGTTCCCAAGAAAACAAAGTGTGTTCAGCTATGCAGTCTGTCAGAGCATCAATTGCTTGATACCATCACCAAACTGACTGCAGGCTCGTGGCCTTGAATGTGTAGACGTAAACAGAGACTCCCAGTGTTTATATGAAGGATGAGGAAGAGAGAAACATCTGTATCTCAGAAAAGGTGGGGGGGGGGTGGATGGCAGTGAAGTGTGCATAAGGACTAAGGGCTTTATCGAGCAGTAGGGTAGCGTAGCTTTGCAAGGACAGTCCATTACATCAGCTCCAGGGAGATGTTTGAGCGGCAGGGGCAGATAGGAGGGGGCCGGCATAACAAAGGCATGCGAGGCTGTTATCTCATTCCTCTGCCGTGTCTGCTCTGCTCTGCTCTGCTCTGCTCGGCTCTGCTCTGCTCGGCGTACAGTTGCCCAGCAGAGAGCTCGCAGGGCAGGTCTGATGGGAGAAGCCAGTTTCTATTCAGGCCACTGGAGGCTAATAAATGTTGTGAGGTGTGAATGGCAGTTATACTAATCTGATAGCAAAGACACTGGAGAGGCTGGAGAGATGTTGTGAGGCCTACTTCATGTGTGTTATGCCAGTGAATCTATACATTTAACCACCATACTTTTCTCAATTTCTTTACTTATATGCCGATTTAACTTTATATAGATATACCCAGATCACAGATGTATGAATATATAATCATTATTGCACTGTGATATAAGCTGCATGGATAGCTGATTTTTTTTTTTTTTGCTTGTTTCTCTGCAGGGTGAATCCCAACATGAGGGTGTGGATTGCCTTCCTTTTGTGCCTGGCTGGAAAGGCCTTGGCTAATCCAGTAAGTTCATCATCTTCATATATTTGAACATATATTTGTGTGATTCAGTGGGTTTAAACCGAGTTTCATTTGCTTATGCTAATTAAATTCGTCTAAAATAGACGTAAACAAAAGTAACACTTTTATTCATGCAAACACATTTCACAACCTGCGATGTTCATTCAAACCATTTCATTGCAGGTAGAGGAGGAGCTAGTTGCTGAAGCGGTAAGTGCTAATTTATTTTGATATTAAACATATGGAGCAGTTTGGGATTCTGCAGGGCATTTTCCTCTCAACACAGGAACCAGTTTTATTCCTCTATAAGGGAGCAGATGTCTCTTCGTCTGCACACACACAGCTTCCTGTTATAAGTTCTTAGGGGACCGAAATCCCACAGCATTGCTGAAAGGAAGTCATAATAATTAGGTCACTGCTTTCCCACATGTTCACATATGCTAAAGGACCAATGTCTTTAGGTCCAAAAAACTCTTCGCATGTCATAAACAGAGACTTTTCACCACTTGATTTTGATTTGATGTTTTATGATATTTTGTTGATATTTGATATTTAGTCTCACAACATGCAACGTATAAAAGGCATGGTTGACATTCTATTTTAAGAATGCTGTTGTTTCCTTAATCCAGGAGGTGGGAGCCAACCCAGTCCAAGTGGAGACTGGAGAGTTTGACGAGGCCATTGAGGTTGTGGAGGATGTTATTGCCGAGAGTAAGTATTGCTGAACTAACATAAGAAACTTTAGTTACCAATACAGGCATATTGTGTAAGCACACATCCTTTGTGAAGATGGTATGCCAAATGCTTTAAAAACTTTATTCTGGTAAGTTATGTGAAATCTGTACTAATGTTTTTTTTTTCTCTGTGCCACCACGTTGTGAACAAAATGAGTAAATTATACAGCAGCAAGTTTATGAAGCTTCTGGTAATGACAGACTGTACATAAGTCAAAATGAGACGGCTGTAATTATGAGTCACCCAGGCTACGGTCTCAGAAAGCCAAACTTAAGTACCACTCATCCAGTCACATGACATGTCTGCCAGCCACGAAACAGTCTACCCAGAAAAAGAGAGATTCAGGATTCATTATTTGCACAAATGCAAGGGAAAATATTAGATGCGCACAGCTTAAATTGAATATCAGGGAAAGCAAATTTGAGGAAAAACAAAATAATTTTTGTTCATTTTGCTTCCGCCCCCAGATCCTTGTCTCAATCATCACTGCAAGAAGGGTAAAGTGTGTGAGCTCGATGATAACAACGAGCCCATGTGTGTGTGCCAGGACCCTCTGACGTGCCCTGCTCCAGTCGGAGAGTTTGAGCATGTAAGTCTTTTGAATCCTGGGCCACTAGTAAGTCTCTGCCATCTATGGTATCACATCTAGCCTAAGGCTATGCATGAGGAATGACAGCAATGTCTAGGACTCGGGGGATAATATTCTTCTGAGCTGAAACTCTGATTGAAAGTGAAATTTGTGTTTCTGACAAATATCCAGTCAGCAGTAACATGCTGGCATATCTACATTTTGGACAGATAACAATCTAAACCTGTAAGCTTTGAGCAATAACATTTTAGCATTGCCTACTTGCTTGTTTAGATCTGTGGCACCGACAACAAGACCTACGACTCGTCTTGCCACTTCTTTGCCACCAAGTGTGCCCTAGAGGGCACCAAGAAGGGCCACAAGCTGCACCTGGATTACATCGGACCCTGCAAATGTGAGTGAACAGTGCTTGATGTCTGTGTTGATAAGAAACACTATCAAGTGCAGATTTTTGCCGCAAAGGATGTTTAACATTTACGCCTTTGCCGGCATCATTCAGAAGATCCCATTGCTTTTCCCAGTGATTGATGAGCTCCACACTGGAGGCCCTCCCTGAAGGGAGACTCCACATCTCCTGAGCATGGGGCAGGTCCCAGCTTGCTTGTGTTACTCCACCCCACAGTGCATGACAAACCACTTTTAAGCCTCTTGCATGCACAGTCTGTGCACACAGGCTTGGCTGACTCACTGGCCTGAAGGGTTCAAGTGGAGGATGTGGTGTGTGGCTAAGCTACTGAGAAAAACATTGTTTTGGCTTCTGTGAATTAGTAAATAGTAGTAACACAATCCTGAACACTGAGGTTGAAAAAATATCCTTTAATGATCTATTTAATACATAAAGTGTGTGTTGAACCTGTATTTGACATATGTTGAGTGTTTGTACTGGGCTCTCCCCAGACATCGCACCCTGCCTTGAGAACGAGCTTCGTGAGTTCCCCCTGCGGATGAGGGACTGGCTGAAGAATGTGCTGGTCACTCTGTATGAGCGTGATGAGGACAACAACCTGCTCAGTGAGAAACAGAAACTCAGGGTATGTCTAATCCCGCTCCATGATTTTACATGAATGGACTACCATTAATTTTGTAATGAACCAGCAGAATTCATTCAATACATCAGCACATGTTAATTCAGTCAATAGTGACCATATTCTAACACATTTTAATGAGGCTTGCAATTAGTTTACACAACATGCACTTTAACAAAACATGTATGCCATGTTGAACTTGATTAGGCATTCTAGAGTTGTTGTTTTTGGGGGTAAATTATGTGTTTTAAAACTTAACAAAGGAATTTGACAAACAAACCACGATTTGTTTTTTATCCAGGTGAAGAAGATCTATGAGAACGAGAAGAGGCTGCAGGCTGGTGACCACTCCCTGGATCTACTTGCCCTGGACTTCGAGAAGAACTACAATATGTACATCTTCCCAGTGCACTGGCAGTTCGGCCAGCTTGATCAGCACCCCGTGGACGGGTCGGTGCTCACATCCTACCCAGTATTTCTCCTCTAATAACTCCTACAAGACTACATGCTAGCTTGCTTCACAGCTGTTGTCTTTTTGTAATGGTTATATAATAATAATAATAATAATAATAATAATAATAATAATAATAATAATAATAAGCAGAAGAAGAAGAAGAAGAAGAAGAAGAAGAAGAAGAAGAATCTGTTCTTGGCCAAAGCTTGTATTTATTTCTGTCTTTTGGATAATATCCTGGAAGAAGTACGTTGCTGAGGTGTCTTTGTTGCAAGCAATAGAATGTCTGCATGTGTTCCAGGTTCCTGTCCCACACTGAGCTGGCTCCACTGCGTGCACCACTCATCCCCATGGAACACTGCACCACCAGCTTCTTTGAGCAGTGTGATGCTGACCAGGACAAGTACATCGCTCTTGAGGAGTGGGCCAGCTGTTTCGGCATCAAAGAGCGTATGTTTTCCATTTAATATCCATTCATTTCACCTTTTTGGAGACAGCTTTGATATACTTTGTTAACTCATTTATTTACTCTTTTTTTTCTGATTGCAGAGGACATTGACACGGACCTTGTCATCTAGACCACGACCATCAATGACATTTCCTAGTTAGCGTGCTATTGGGACAAGGTGCTAACCATTAAATTCAACTCATTTTAATGGTGCTAATTGCAATTTCTAATAACCTATGTATACCACTAAAATTTAAACTGTAAAAAAATCACATGCACAGTCCACACTAACAATAACTTCCCTTTTTTATTTTTGTTTTCCAAATTTGTGCAAATGCTAAAGCTAGTTGGAGTAACTAAGCAGTCGCCTGAAAGCTATGAGCAGGGTGATGGTAGATGATAGATGAGGGACTTTGCACGTGGAAAAGCCTTTTTTTGGAAATGGATGCACAGAGATAAATATTTTTCAAAGAATCAGGGCTTGAATTTAATGTTAATTAGGAGTTACTGAGGTGAATTTGTAAAAAGAAAACAAATAAAGTTTCCAAATAAATGTTCTTTCTGCTTGCTTTATAAACCTTTTAGTTTCCTTTGTTGCACTCTTTTGGTGGGGTAAACACTGTTTTGGATATTTGTTTAGATTTAAGTAGCTTCTTTAAATTTGAGCCCTGAACAAAAGTTTATTTGTTTATTTGCCCATTATTTCTTGGCATTTCTTGGCATCAGGGTATAGTGTTGAGTTTTTTTCAAATTTGAACAATAAAAGAAAATATTATTTGAACTCAAAGAGGAAAGAATCTTGCAGGATGAGAATTTTCTCCCTCTGACATGTTCACGTACATTTGCAGTATTTGCCACAATGTGAGCAGTATGAACCTCTTTACATGAATAAAGCTACTGAGATTTCCAAACCCAAATATTGCATGCATTTTCTCAATGTTTCATCTTTCTACTCTGGATTTCTGACTGGCTCCCTTCTGCTTCAATAATTGTGTTTCTGCTCATAATCAAAATAGTTTCTTTATCAATTTTGTGCTGTTCTCTTTGGTCAAGTCTAATTTGGATAATTAATTTATAATAGTTCTAATAGTTAGCTAATAACTAATACTTCTTATCCAGGCAAAGTACACACATATATAACTGTACATTTTTTTTTACAAAACCACACTACTGCAAGAATGCATGTACATAACCATTAAAAGATCTTCAACAAAAATCTAGCAAGGAGCACAGATCATATTTTGCTTCCCTGAGGGTGGAGTGGACATCCCTGTACTTTTTCTTTTGCATTTTTAGGCATGTGAGGGTATTTTTGAATCCTCTACTTAAGAGGTCATTTTTATAGCAAAAAAGCCAATGTGTCCCAGAACTCTACTGCATGTGTAATGACTGTTTTCAGAGGGGGACAGAAGTGACTATAGAGATTCAAAATTACAAACACATTGTAAAATGACTTATTCTCAACTCATAAGCAGTAACAGAAAGTAGTTACAGTTAAAATAGTAAACAAAAGAAGAAGAACCAGAACTCCTAATACATTTTACTTCAGTATTCAGAAGTATTGTGTAAAAAAAAGGTTTTCCTGTTGTTGTTTTTTTCACATACAAATATCTGCTATTCTAATAACAAGCCAAATTCTATCCATGATCCCTAGAGCCACGTTCATGTCTTGGACACTGAACAGATGTCTATTGCACAATATCCCAGGAAATTGCAGCCATGGTTCCCTGTAATGTTAAAGTGCCTTCATGTAGACATGGGAAAAGTCCTATACAGGCTGATTTCACCCAGGCACCAGCTTTACCCTTCCAACCAGACACTCTGGTCAGGAACCTCAAACAATAACAGAGCTCCACCCACAAAGAGGCCAACCCCTCGCACAAAAGGGAGGAGAGGAGCTCATGTTTCCAGTCCTTACACATCTCAAAAAATGAGCAAAATGGTCATACAAATAACAGTTGAACAGTTTATGAGTATGTCAGGAATATTTGACTGCAACCCCATACATTTAAGCCAATTTTATCTTTTTATGTTTAAGCTAAATATATTTGTATATTTATGCTTAAAATTATTATTCAATAGGCTAGATGCTTAACTGATTATGAATACACCAACGGTTTACTAATAAACATCTCGTTTATCATATTAAACTTGATAGTTGGTGTTACTGTTAATCACACTATATAATCAGCGTGTCTAGCTGACCTGCTAAAGTAGAGCCTTTTCCGAAGGCTATTACTTTGGCCTCACTCCTGAATGGGATGTGTCGCCCTCAAGTGGACTCGTAACTTTCAATGCGATCATTAGGAACACTAAAACGAAACACAACACAACACAAAAGTCCCCATTTCAGCTAATTTAAAGCGTAACAACGTTACGTGTGGAACAAAGGCCACATAGGTGGAGTGAACGTAGTCACATTTATCCAATATCCTAAGCGTTCTGTCGTATCATGTTTTACCATTGCTTTTATTATACTTTCATTCTGTATTTACTACAGTATAAATAATTCACGTGTTGTATGCTCTTTTCCATTGACACCCTTTGGAGAGCATCGTCTGTCGAGTAAAACGACAGATAATTATCAGCATATAATCGATATCTTATCGATAATTTCAGCACTTGCATATCTATATATTATTATGTGGGTTATGAATTTGGATTTACAGAATCAGTGGACAACACACACCTAAGGATGATATGCGACACAACAGTCTTATCGCGGTTCTAGTTTGTGCAGTTCTAACAATCTTGCTTCCAGATAATGCCCGCGTTGGGACGTTTTCGATAGGCTACATGAAATTCTCACGGTCAATTTTCATTGGGTAATGGTATGGGGTTTTGACAAATGAATTGTTGATTGGCTCGATCAATAGTGTGCCGTGAGCCTATTGGTTTCCAGTAATCGTGTGAACCTTCACTGTTGTTGCAGTTCAAGCGAATTTGAAACCGGCTAAGCACGCGCTGCCATTCTTACTCCACCCGGCACAGGAGGTGATTATATAAACTCACTCGACATCTCTTCAAAGTAATTCAAACGTTTTCCCTCCTGGTGAGTAGTCTGAGTCTAAATGTTGTAATTTCAATAATATTTCACGTGTTTTCTGTAAAATCTAACTGTTTAACGAAGACTGGAGGGTAGCTTAGCTAACTGGCTAGTTTGTTAGCCAGTGTTCCTTAGCCGAGCAACACCAGGCTGTGTGGGCTAATCTAAGCTAGCTAGCTAGTTATTTTTGCTTGTTCGCTTTTCTGTTCTCATTTTGTCAGTATGTCGGTGTCGATATATTCTATACTAATTCCTGCTGCGTTTTATATTCTTCATATGGCGTTTCGTTAAGGTGACCGATTAGGCCCCATTGCTATGGCGTGCGTAAGAACAGGCAGAACTGCAGTTAGCTAGCCAGCTAGTAAGCGTGGTGGGCTAAGCCATTGTAATTTGCTCATGGCCCGTCCGGTTATTAGCAAACTTGCTACCTAGCTAGCTAGATAACTGTAGCATATGAGCGTGACGTTAACGTTAAGACGGCTTGGCCAGGGGTGAGTTCGGTAGGTTGCTAGATAAAATAATGCCATTGTATTTTAAGGCGGATCGTTCAGATTTTAGCTATTATGAATTGCTTCACAATTAACCTTTCAGGATATGGCTCATGGCTGGCTAGATAGCTAGCTGACCATCGGGGCTACTATGAAATATTGGACACGTGCTTATTTTTAGAAATTGCTATTATTAACATTCCACTCATCCTATTGGTTGCGAGTATCAATCTGTTTTTAGCATTACGAACAAAGACTGTTTAATTGTCCGAGCAAAGCTATCGTAGGGATCCTATATCGTAGCCAACCTCAAACTAGCAACGACGCACCCTTTGCTGGGGTTATCTAAATCACGTGGGCCTGGTTGGTTAGCAAGCTAGCTAGCAAGTCTGCCATTAGCTAGCTAGCTATTTGGCGTGTAATTGACTGAAAGGGTAGCGAATTTAACCCATAGAAACATTAAAAACCATTAAAATGTTTTTTTATGCGAAAGGGTACATGTACGCCTCAATTTTCCTGACTTTGAAGAATTTGTCTTGGTAATTGGGCCTTGTTTTTTGTCCATGGGGAATTTTACGCCTGATGTGCAAGTGTTACTTTGACAGTGTATAGTATTTATTCAGAATCTTTAATCTGTTAGTTGAAAACAGCTGACCAAAGAAATGGTGATGGAGAAGCCAAGTGCCCAGCTTGTCGGGCGAGAGTTTGTCCGACAGTATTACACCCTTCTGAACCAGGCTCCTGACTACTTGCACAGGTGACTACCACTGTTATGTTTGAAGATGGTACCAAACAGTACATTACTTGTTAATAGGTCTATGAAAATTATCCCACATTCACCAAGTTTCAACAAACGTTTGTGTATGTTTCCATAGCGAAAATGCATAGTAAGAGTACTGTATTTAATTTGCCTTTAGGATAATTGACAAAGCATATTGAAATAGATGTAATGTGTTAAATGCATTGTTATACCAGTCATGTTAACTATTTTTAGGTTTTATGGCAAGAACTCTTCTTATGTGCATGGAGGCTTGGACAATAGTGGCAAGCCAACAGAAGCGGTCTATGGTCAGTCGGTATGTATATAGCAATATAATCTGGTACTTAACCCAGAATTTGAAAAATGCTGTGTGGTGGTTTTTGATCTTGACCCTTTTCACTTCTTTGAATAGGAAATTCATAAGAAGGTGATGGCACTGAGTTTCCGAGACTGCCATACTAAGATCAGGCACGTTGATGCCCATGCCACCCTCAATGAGGGCGTTGTGGTGCAGGTCATGGGAGAGCTATCCAATAACATGCAGCCCATGAGGAAATTCATGCAGACCTTTGTGCTGGCCCCTGAGGTGTGTGCTCCATTTACCCAGTGTTGTGTAGCTATCGCACTATTTTTTTTTTTTTTTATTATTTATTATTATTTTTTTGGTTGTGAATAATCTAATAATAAAGCCACATGACTGCTTTTTATCAGTTATTCACTGATCTCATCCATTC
>JAOXYF010000010.1:5081965-5114899 GCA_028565775.1 Sternarchorhynchus goeldii
TCTCATAGTTGAGGTCTACCTATGATGTCAATTACAGGCCTCTCTCATCTTTTTAAGTGGGAGAACTTGCACAATTGCTGACTGACTAAATACTTTTTTTTCCCCACTGTATTTAGGTACTGTATCCCACAATGACAGCAATAAAGCCTGGTTGTGTGCATGTTGGTGTGCTGGTTCGGCAATACAGAAATAGCAGAGTGGTCTGTACAAGCACGTTATCTCCCTGCCTGAGCAGGTGTGAGGGAGCTAACCTGTGTTGTAGTGCTTGGTGCAGTAACGCAGGTCTTTCTCCTCCTTCAGGATAAACTGCGGTAGTGTAAGTCCATCAGCCACCTGCACGGCTCCTTTCTCATCCCACTCGAATATGAGGTCATTCATCGTGTAGCCAACTGTTGGAAAAGCGAGAGAAACTGTCAGTTTATAACAATAAAGGGAAACATCACCATCTGGGATGAGCGAGATGCATGAAAGAGGGGAGAAGCATCGCATAACCAGTCATGGTAACAAAGCTGTGACACAGGTTTTTCATGCTAAGCACTGAGCCACTTGAATCTCCTGCACCCATGAGAACAATAACTAAATAAAAGTCTGTAAGTGCAAAAGATAGGAACTTGCAGCATCTCCCCACTGACTACTGGATCTACTTCAAGGTGCAATTAAATCACAGTGCTGCTCATCTCTTCCTGTGAGAAAGTGAAACATCCATCTCGGAAGCAGTGAATAAATCCTGGCTGGGCCATCATGACGGACAAGAGATACTTACAGCTCTCCAGCTGCATTATACAGGTCTGCACATCCATAGGGAAATTCTTCAGGTCCATGGGGCAGGCCAGAACCAGCGTTATTCTGTTAACAATGACACCAGGCATCATAGGTAAACAACAAAAGCAATTTCTTCCCCTTTTTTGGTTGTGCCTCTTGGACAGAGGCACAACCAAATGTATTGATTCACGCCAACATCATAAACATGAAGAATTTGTTATTACTCATGCACTTAAAGTCATTTTCCTGGATACAGTTCCAGAAATTGGTCCAAAGGAATGCTTCACAGACTTTCTACTCCCTCTAGCTATGATAGCATCACTACCACAGGATAATGGTTATTTACTACCAGCGATTTTCAATCAAAGTGTGCACCATCCTTGTGTAATTTAGAGGAAGCTCACAAAGTGAACTGAAGGGTTCATTTGATGGTGTCAAGTTAAGAAATGAGAAAGCTCTAGATCCTGTCCTCAGAGTTATGTTTAACAGTATGCTATAGAACAGATAAGATCTAAAATCAATTTGGAAACTGGAATTGACTATTTTTGTTGGTTTTTGAAAAAGCATATTACCTATTTCAGCCTGGGCCTTATCATTAAAAAATAAAATATGGTATAGAAAAAAGCCTCTGTCAGAGATACATCATATAAGGACGGTCACCTTATGCTGTATAATACATTGCCGTTTTTGGAAATCCTTAACAGCTTGTTGTCAGTGGTAACCTCGTGGAAATTGGCTCCCTTTTCATTGGCAAAGAACAGATCAGGCTTCCAAATCGAGTCCAACATGGAGGGATCGAGGTCGAGCGAGTCGTCAGGGTACTCGCTGTAGGCCAGGCGTGGGTCATTCCACTGCTGTCTCAGGAAAATGTTCACTCTGTAGTCCTGGGACACACAAGAACCCACCGAGGAGGTCAGAGGAAGCACAAGACCTTCATGGACTAGCTGTGTGCAGTGCTATGAGCCCAGACAGGTTGACTTGTGGGGTTACGCATGTGCAAGCTGGCATGACTCTTTCCAAATTTTATGCGAGATAGCTGTTATTTGGCCTGTTGGAATGCTAAAGTGGGGTGGCGTGTTTATACTCACTAAAGCCAGCTCACTGCAAAATAAAGTCAAAATTGACAAAAACAGCACTGTAATTATATAATTTCAGGAACATCATTAAAATGTCTGGTCAGTTAATGTAACCGTATCTTAGAATGGCTTAGCATGAAAAGAAATACACCAAGTAGCATTTGCAGTCCCAATCAGCCACAGTATTTCAGGGCAGTTATCCTAATGAGAGGCCGGCATTCAGTCTGATGAATTTCAAAATATTTTAAACAAGGAGAATTAACCTGTTTCAGGTTATTAGATTTACATCTCGGAAGGAACACTTGCTACAGCACCAGTTTGAGCAGCAGTTATTATTGATTTTACCATGTCAGTATATTCCCTTTATAATAAATGACCCATGCCCACTGTAAATTAACAATCAACTTCTTTAATAAGCAATTCATGACCACTGTAAAATACCACAGCCATCTAGTTCTGTACATAATGTTACAGCTTCAGGCGATTTATCAGATGCTCTGCTTGCCTGTAGTTTACAAACTACAACACAAGAACTGTTTGAGAAACATGCCTGTGTGTTTCCCTGCTCTATGTGCTGTTTTAGGAGCATGTTAAAATATACATGTTTTGCAGTTAATTGTAAACCGTTCTCTCTAGTCACCCATAGTTATCTGACATCAATTACCACAGCCAAACTCTGAACAGACGACAGAAGGCCATCAGCAAAATGTTACCTTTCGAAGGCATGACCGTTTTCCAACAGAATGAGCTAAACAACCAAGCAGTCGGGGAGCACACATTCATCAGCACAAACTAAAGGAGGAGAAGAAAAAGACTTAAAATGTCCCTCTATTATTTCTCCCGGCTAAAGGGACTGATTTATGACAACTGCATCACATAATGTGATTGAAGCCCAAGGCCATGCCCTTTCACAACTGTGACATATTAGAAAAAGTTTGTTTGTTTGCACAACTCTGTCACAACTAAGTCAACTTCAATAACGCATGGAAGAATTATCATTATTATTATTTTTTGGATTTATGGCCTAACCTCGTCGGGAAAGCGAAGAGCCAGTGAGCTAATTAAATAGCCCCTCGTAACTCCCCTGGGGGCTGCGCATTCGAAACCCCTCGAAATAGCGTAAACAATTAGGAGAGCGCCAGCGCAGGGGAGAGTGCTGGTCCCAGCAGCGGCCGGAGCCGTTCGGATCGTTACCGCATGAAACATTGTTCTCAGCAGCCCCATGAGCGCTAACGATTTATCGATGTCGTTCTAGTTCCGAGCGCCTCGGACGCGAACGTGGGAGACGCAGATCAATCCGCCGGCTGCGTTAGGGTTAAGGAATGGATACGCTGAGTTTGTTATGCGCGAGCTTGCTGCCGCAGGTTCTGGGAAACTCGGCAGCCACCGTCCGCGTTGAGCCCGTTGCTCGTGATGCATGAATGCTCTTGAAAGGGTGTGAGCAGTTCTCAGCAGGTGCCTTTTAGCTCTTTTACCACAGTGCCCTAAAGGGTCTGGGTGTTTTGCGCACAGCCAGTTTTGGTGCTACAACTTGGCAAGAGAAACTGTCAAACTACGTGTGAATCAAAACACCGAGCGCCTTAAAGAAGCCGAGTCAGCACTCGCGTGTACAGGTGTGAAAACACAGTCTCACTGACTGCGTTTAACCAAACATTCAATAAACCAGTAATGTGACACTGGAGCCTTTAACCAACTCTATTATGCATTTCCTTTAGAATGGAAGCAAAATGTAGGTCTATGCAACATCTTAATCAGTTCAATAGAACCGTTGGAAGGCTACTCATAATAATTTGGACTGAACTCACCATAGTTGTTTCAGCAATGGACCCAAAGCTGTTAATAAAGATGTTGCATGTTACATTCACAGGTGGACCTGTGGAAATGCAAAAAAAACCCAAACTGGTTAAGTGAGATGTAACAGCAGTCAAGGGAGTCATAATAATAACAAACAAACTCCATATTGTTTGAAAAAACTTTAACATTTTAACATTAACAATAAAAGGCTATAATTATTGTACTTACCTGCATGTTTACTTCATATGATTAAGACATACAAGAGTTATTCTTGATACCATATACATAACAGGCTACATTATGACAACAATCATTATCACAAAAATTATCCTAAAATTATATTTTACAAGGTGGCTCATGTTTTCTCTGAAAAAAAACACAATCTTGTCAGGTAAGACACGTTGTTAACAGACAAGCTAAAATAAATTCCTCTCAGAGGATAACCTCAAGGTTAGAGGAATTAAGACAATGTTAAGGTAACCCTCTTCAGTAGGCCAGAGTACCTGCTGGTACAAGCAATAATTAGATTAGACCATGGCAGAACCAGGCTCTCAATGAAACCTGAAAGCACAACCGCTGTAAATAAGCAAACCACTGTTCTTTAGCTAACCCATTAGATCTATGCCTATTGTGCAAAAATATTCCTGTTTTCTTGTTTGGAAACATAAATAAATAAAGGAGACAGTAGTGCTTGCATTATAAGAGAATCACTGCATAATGAAACACAAAGGAGCCATCACCTCTGTGTTGTGTCGGAGAATGAGTGGGAGCGCTGGGAGCTGCACCCATCGTAAACGCCCTGTTTCTAGGCAGAACTGCGGAACAGCCTGTTGCAAATGCAAGTGTCCATGTTTGCCCACTGTCCTAAGCTATTCTACATCTCAGAGTTTTAAGATGCTGATTCATAGAGAGGAACGTGAATCAGTTTGCAGGGGGGGTTGGGCTGTGAATTTCTCTAAGATACAAATAAAAGTATGTACCCAGAATGCACCTTGGTATGTAACCTTATGGTGTCCATGGCAAAAAGCAGACAGAGTGGGACATCACAATTGTTGAGCTTCATTTTATAAAATGCACAGGTCATTTGCAAAGGAAATGAGGTAAATCAGCATCAGCATGTTTTAAGGCTGAGTGTGTTAGTGTTCTTTCTCCTATCAGTAATACTCTATTTAGAATAATTTGTCTGTTCTTGACATTCCTTGCTGCGTGTGACGCAGTGCTGGGGAGATCTAAGTCCCTGCAGTTCGTTCGTCAGTCCTTCCATCAAGGAGAGTGGAGCAGCTCTAGCGCACTCATTAACTGTCAGGCCAGGGTGACTCATCGCCCGGGATGATTTACCATGCTTTTGCCAAATGATCTGGGCCCTGCAAACAAAAATCTTAAATACAATGCACTGTGGAGAGGCAGCCAGCAGAAGAAAAAAAAAAAAACCCTTTCCTTTTTTCCTCGATAGGTCCGTCTGAGCAAATCAAGTCTTCATTTTGGTGTTGTATCTCTGCGCATACCGTGCAGGAACGAAGGTAGTTCAATAGTTAAGAGGCATCACACGTTTCACTGCACCCCTGCATATTGCGCGATCATAAACATGACACGCCCACCCAGACAGGACTGCTTTGTCCCCCTGGAGCAGAGCTGATCAGAGCCACAACAACGCTTCTGAAACATTGCTACAGGCCAAGAGCAAGGTGAGGGGACTCTGTTCTTAAAGGGTCCAACAAAAGACTTGCAGAAACTCACGACTGGGGTTGTTTTAATTAACTATGGCAAAACATCACTTTTGTGCCACCCCCTGGGTAAACATAATTGACCCAGGTTGAAGATAAATTAAACCATTTCCATCATATGCAAATACAGAGGAGGCTGCAGTGCTGGAGACCAATCGCTATTTTGAGAGTCAACATTGCTTCTCAGCAGCACTGCAACTCGTTAATTGTTTCTTTGTCCAGATCCATGCAATCAGCACAGTGTTGGCCAATGCATCCATAGCTGTGTTAGCAAATAGTAAAAACTTTGAGAATGATGTCCAACCAGCACCTGTCTGTCCATTTAAAGGGAATAATCTGAGAGGAGATTGTGCTCAAGCTGGTGTGACCGCAGTGGATGGAGGAAAATTTATCACAATCAACTCAAGATGCTTACCCGATAAGCAGAGTGCCATTGATGAAAATGTGCCATTAAAATCTTAAGAAATCTTAATGATATTGCTTATGTTAAACGCCCAGCTGCCCTCAGCAGAAAACACGATGGCCATGATGCAATAAATATTCATATCACTAGGGCTGTACCTATAAGTGTTGCCAAAGCAGCTTCACTTTTTACTGAGCTAATATGCTGGATGCATGCAGAGAAAAGCAGATTGCGATTCTTTTTGCCCTCTGTGAAGAGGAGAAAACAAAGTGCCCCAAGCCTTCTCCCACAGAAACCCCGCCGGTGTATGTCAGCGCTGGGGTAAAAGTGGAGAGGCCTTTACTGCTCTGTTGGCATGAGATCACACTGTGGGCCTGTGAACTGCCACTCACACACAGTTCTTTTCGATTTGGGCCTCAGTATAAAAGCTGCCACACACTTGAGATCAACAACAACAAAGACATTCTCCCACTTGATCTGACAAAGGGAAAAAGTTCATACTGAAGTTGCAAAGCCCCATTCCACATATAAGCAAGCAAATAAATACACAGGGAAACCAAATCAGCTTTTCCATCGCTTCAGCAAGCGTAAGATTGGATGTTAACATGGCAGAATTGGTCATTTGTAACTCTCTAATGTACACTAAAGAATTTCTGTCTATGTATGAAGTACACTATATTGCCAAAAGTATTCGCTCACCTTCCTTGACTCACATAAGAGCTTAAGTGACATCCCATTCCTAATCCATAGGGTTCAATATGACGTTGGTCCACCCTTTGCAGCTAAAACAGCTTCAGCTCTTCTGGGAAGGCTGTCCACAAGGTTTAGGAGCGTGTTTATGGGGATTTTTGACCATTCTTCCAGAAGCACATTCGTGAGGTCACATACTGATGTTGGATGAGAAGGCCTGGCTCTCAGTCTCCGCTCTAATTCATCCCAAAGGTGTTCTATCGGGTTGAGGTCAGGACTCTTTGCAGGTCAAGTTCATTCACACCAGTCTCTGTCATCCATGTCTTTATGGACCTTGCCTGGTGCACTGGTGCACTTATTTGGATGGGTGAGCGAATACCTTTGGCAATATAGTGTAAGTCTAAAGAGATCCTAAAATCCAAATAGCTTTTCTAAATACAATACAATTAAATGTAGAGACTTTCAGTTGTACGCACAGAGCTTCAGCCATCATGAACGGAAATCTCAATCCCTTAACTGCGCCTGTGCATGATTCCACTGAATTTAAGGTTGTCCACCTGGACCACAATGTCATCCAAGTAAGGAGATGGACTCAGAGCAGGCCAAGCATCCATCACTGTGGCAATGCTCACCATTACAAAGATTGTATTAAAATTCACAAGAGCTGGGCAGTGGTGGACGAGCCTGGGAGAGCGAGGCCGCGTGGTGACAGCCAGTCACAGAGAGAGAGAGAGTGAGAGAGAGAGAGAGAGTGAAAGAGAGAGAGGGTGAGAGAGAGAAGGAAAAAGAGACGGAGAGAAAGACCGAGAGAGCGCTCAAGCTCACAATGTCACATGCCCACAAGCAATGACAGGTTGCTAAATTACCAGAGTCCCTTCCTGGCCCTAAGGCTAGCACTGACTGACGGGGGGACATGACAGCCTTGGAGGAGGGTGTGCAGAGAGGGACATAAATCAATGGGGCAGGGGGTGGGGGGTGGGGGCATGGCACAGAGTCCATGATAGAGAAGGAGTGTACTGCGGCATGATTACACTGGATTACGAGGCAAGTCTTTTTTTCCCTCCGTCCCAGGTCATATAAAGCATAGGACTAGCTGGTCAACAATTTCACGGAGGTGTTTACTTTAGCCGGGTATTCGTGGTTTCAATTATCTGCAGAAGTAAACAGATTGCAATAGTTCATTTGCATATTTTCAATAAAGTAAACAGACTATGTTTGTGTTGCTGTTGCTGTGTGGAGTTAAAATGTATTTAAATCTGTTTAAATGTTTTTTTTGATATAATTACTTTACATCAGATGGCTCTTCAACATTTGAGATCTGGGTTGAATTCTCTGCTATTCAGTATATCTATACAGCATTTGTGACAGAACTGAAAATTCTCTCAGAAATACCTATTTTTTCAAGCTGGATAAAGCATCACCTCAGTGTCAGAGTAGTGTATATTGAAATGTGCCTTAAATGCTAACATTTGGAAATATTCAAGCCGATGGTATTGTATATCATATTCCTTGGATCTAGGGTGAAATCCATGATTTACATGCCCTGCTGGTTACTGGCTGTCAGCTCTGTCAAATAACAATGGCACTGCATTCAGGTGTGTTGATAAGGAGGACGATAGCCTGATCTCAGGGCATTATTATGGTCGTCCAGTTCTTGAAGTACCTGTTTCAAACTTCCCCCCCTTGAATGGCTCCTCGGGCTTCTTTGCAGTGTGATGCACACAAGTGATTTTAAAGAACACTTGAAGCTGTTGTAAGACCCGCAGCAGCACTGTAACATAACGTTGCTTGTCCTCTATATTCTGAAGATTCAGGAAAATTGGGGTTTAAGTTCCTTCATAATACACGCCAAAGAAATAGACAAAACGTAAGAGACGAAATGTTTCTACCATCCGTGGCCTCATAGGGGTTAAGGATCACTTTAGTGCTGGGTAGAAACACTGATATTTCTCCAGAAAACCTCTGGAGCATCTACCTCCTAAAACTGAACATCTTAAAGAGCTCCAAACCGATGTTTGGAACAACTGGTGTGACTCTGTGAGAAACTCTGCTTCCTCTTAACTCGTGTATCATTTATCCTAATTATCAACTGATTAGGTGCATTACAAAGAAATGAAAATGCTGTCATCTGTTAAGGCTGTTGACACTGACATAATATGTGTAGCACGTGGTAATAAATTGCATTGCCCTTTCTTTCAAGATTAACAATGTATAAAGCATCAATGGTTATTGCTTCATTTATTATATATATACATTTAAAGTCATTTACATACATTCTTTGTGCTCAAATACACAGAAATAGACATGTATACTTATACTAAGTGTATATAATGTGTAGGACCTGTCAAGAGTCAGCAGGTCTTGAAGATTTGAAATGCAGTACCTGGAGGGGTAGTAGGTAAAGATATTACATCTACTATAGCTGCTACATGCCTTCAGTGACACAAACATAGAGCCTATATATAAACATATGAGTACAACAGTACTGGGGGAAAATGTGGACATGTAATTAACAAATTTGGTCTAATGAAAAACAGTGTATATATAATTTTCATGGGTGAATATTTGTGAATATTCAACAGTAATCCTTTTATGCATAAATGATAACTAAAAGCTGGACGATAAATGCAGAATAATGCTCTGTAATGGCGATCTGAGAATGCAGAAATGTGTGGTCATTCATTTAAGAGCCTTGGTGTTACCCAACCCAAAGCTATTGGGTTAATGAGAAGACTATGTATATAACACACTGAGCAGTTCTTAACTCAGCTAAATACCTGGGCTCTAATAAGGTTTCAGCACCATTTCTGAGTTGACAGGACCTACACTGCAGAACCTGGATCTTTATTCTCCACACACAGCTCCAACACGCACCACAGGCAACAGCTGAGAAAAGCCATATCCGACTGATTAACATCTAGCTTTACGTCAAAATATTTGAGCTTCAGATTCGATTTGATTTTTAATCAAAACAAGTGTATTTTGGCACAATGATATTACTGCATTGCTCACCTCTGTAGCTGAACTCATCCAGGTGTGAAAACTAACTTTGTTTTCAATCCAGTAATTTGAAAAACCAGAGGTCCAGTGATTAACCCCTTTTTCAGCCTCATGAGTCCCCAGGGAAAACATCTAGATATCTAAAATATCTATACAACAGCAGATCTGCAGGGTGAGTCCAGAGTGAAATCCAAAATGCCTTATTCACAAGAATGTGAATGGCAGATCAGTTCTTGAAACCAACATTTTATGAACTCTAAGCAGGCTGAAAGGTGGAGTAATTATAACTATGAATCTGAAACCAAACCATTACCAATTACCAGCATATTTGGTAATTAATAGTACCACTTGAGAAAAGACCAATCTGATGTCAGATGTCATCTGTGCTATACTCAGGATATTTTCAGCTCTTGTGCAAGACAAAAACAACAACAACAACAACAACAACAAAAAAAACATTGACATTGACAGATAAAGTGAAATGTCTGGATCAACATTATTAGCTGCAGACTCTCTCTCATTAAAATGCTGACTATAGGTAAGTGGTTTAAATTACTCTCTTTAATTACAGCCAGTCTCTCAGAAGAATGGGATGGAGAGAGTGGTCTAGAAACACACATACAAACATCTACAGATACTATTAGAAGCCTTTTAACCCAGAAAGTGCACACAGGCTAGCTGCTGGCTTAGATATGTTAATGGGATTATCGCTCCAGGTGCATTAAACACTAAGCTTGATTATTCCTGGATGAATAAAAAGAAGTACCTTTCTTGTGAGTACCGTCCGATTTGGAGCCTTGTGGGTCTAATGAAAAAAAGATCAGGATTAAACACATAATACTCTAACAGCAATAATGTTACGTCGTTATCTTCTCTGCGTAAAGGAAAACAACCAAACCAAAAAAAGAAAACTATAAGAAGCATGGCTTAGTCCTTCAACTCGTTTACTTGCCAACACTTTGGGCGATGACGAGTATGGTAGGGGAGGCTGGGGCAAGAGCAGGTTGGAAGGATGCACTTATCTGTCCAGAGGGTCTGCGGGCAGGGTAGGAGATGATGCACTGAAATGAGAGGGGTGTGGGCAGGGAGGGTGGGGTGCAATGCACATCTCATTACAGGAGGCAGAGATGGGTTAGCAAAATGCACTAAGAGATGCAATGCGCTACCGAGGAGGAAAAATGCAAAGACTACATGTCAAACTGGCTTCACTTAGTTTCAGAGGGTTTTTCCCTTTTTTTTTTCATTTTTTCTTGTCTGGTAAATTGAAGAAATGCAATTTCCTTAATCCCTTCCTTAAGGCTCCTTTACTTCCTACTGATTGTATCTGCTGTAGCCAGATTGCAGGGCTGTGCAATACAAAGGAATGGGAACATACTCTGAGACCCAAAAAGCATTCAGAGTGAATGTCCTGTACGTCCCACAGGCTTACTTCACTTCTCCAGAATTTGTTGTCTAAAAATCGCTGCATTTTCCCTTACTTACTTATTTTTAATCGGACACCAATATAGGCTGCACTCTTTGTGCACTCTTTGCCCTCTTGTCAGGAAGACAAATCCCTCTTGAATCACAAAATCAAAACTGCCTACTGTGAGCTTTGCCCTAGTGATAGATTCATAAATTTGTATTTCATTAACACAATTGTATGATTGTATGACATGCTTGTATTTCTATCATTATTAAGAGTTGTCACTAATTACTGTGGAATGCATTACAAAAGTTTAAGAAACATATTTACTTTAAACATACTTTGAACACACTGCTTTTCCTAATTGCCAAGGAAGAGTTTATGTTATCTGTTATTAATAACCTACAGTGAGCATCTTTCTTTTACATACATATTCAAATGCATTCGTTTTTTGCTCCAAAAGTATCATGCAACTGCATGGCCAAATGATCATTATCTGCCTGGTGAGGAATGGAAATGTGCCTAGATGAAAGATTCTTGTTGACTGCAATAATCCATCTGTGTTACGTGCAAAGGAACTCACTTGTAAAATGAACTCCAATTACTTGGCATAAACATGAACTACTGGAGACAGGGATCTTAAAATATGTTATGTGAAGACGTTTTCCATCTATCATCCTACATGACCACCAGAACCCAGAGCCCGCCTGGCCCTGCCCATTCAGAGAGGCCTGTCGGCAGGACCAGCAGGATCTACTGTATATGAACTATTTAAACTTCAGAACCTCTGACTGGGCTTTGTGCGCTTCATTTAAAGTTGCATATTAGATGATGGCCAATTATAAAACACAAATCTCCTCACTAATGTCAATCAGAAACAGTACAAACAGAACAGGGCTGCACAATGAACCATGTGTTAATCATTATCACAATACTGGCCTTTTGCAATACTGATGTTGCAGTATACTGCAGTATACAAACAGCCCCCTAACTCATGACTCATTTTATGATGTGTTGTGAGTATTCTGACCAATCTGACAGAAGACTGCCGTTTGCTATGAAGAATCACAACATTCACATAATATAACATAAAATAATTTAGGTCATTGGATGCCTTTATTCATTTATGATAACACAATATGTTGCATATCGCAATTCCAATATTCCAATATAAAGCTGTACCATCATATTGTATTTTGGTCCATATCATGCAGCCCTACTCTAAACACATCATTTCTATTGCCAGAGTGAGAATTTTTGTTTTTCAAATATGGCAATATTTATCCGAAAACCTAAAACGGTACTTTCCCCCTTATTATTCAGGCTTTTGCAGTAAAAATAAATACAGTAGTCTTTAAAGACAGAACATTTGGATAATACTGAAGTCCAAAATGATGATTTAACTTGTGTATAAGAAATGTAAAAATATATTTCACTTTTCAAAAGTTTTATAAAAATGCCATTGTTTTGCAAACAGCAAAACAACACATTATTAGAATATTATATACAACTATATAATTAAAAATTAAAAACCTAGACAGAATATACATCGAATGGATTCACTGTTACTGTATAATTCTTGAGAACCCTTTTTATTTACCTGGATTTCAACATGAATGGCTTATAAAATGAGTTCTGGTCTTATTCTAGATCATCATAATAAATAAGGACAATCTCAATGACATGAATACCAAATATAAAATGTTGCCATATATTTATTGAATAACATGGTTTAATCATTCAAGGTCTTTGATGAAAAAAGGAATTTCTAGAACAAAAACAAATTTGGACAAAAATTGTTGAAACCAATAAAATTAGAAGCTCATAAAGCCCTGAACCTCCATCAGCTCGTGGTGAACAAGAAAGAAAGGCTGTCAGTACAGTTGCTTCCCTGCACATGCATGCAGAACATTTAAACTAATAAAGATGCCTTGTGTCTTTTTGGAGAATGGCAGTTTGCCAGAAGTCACTGTTACCCATATTAACTTTGCTAAAGATTACATAGACATCCCACATCATTATGGGTGCAATGTTCTGTGGACAGATGAGACTAAAGCTGAACTGTTTGGTAAGTGTAAACATCATTATATTAGGAAACATTTCAAATCCAAACATCAAAACCTGATTCTAACTGTCAAGGTTTGCTGCGTCAGGGTCGGGATGGCTTGTAGTCATTCAAAATTGTAATAGGAAATTCTATAGCAGAAGGTACCACAGCAGAAGAGGTGGACCCATGCTGTATTACAACAACAAACACAATAATATAAATACAAATAATAAATCAACAGCTCAAACTGAAGAAATCTTGTATTTCAGAATGGCCGAGTCCTAACTACAATTCCATCAAAATCCTATGGTGTGATATCTAATGCTAAGCTTTCAGTAAGATATCCCAATATAAACATTGAAATGTTTTGTACAGTCGAATATGGAGTTAATATTACAAATGTTCACATGCTTTTTCCATCAATTACCTTGATTTTAACAATTTGTTCAATAAAGATATTGCAAAGGTTTATGTTTGTTGTTGTTTGGGAAATAAGATCATGTTTATGTATCATTATAATCAAATAATGAAGTGATGTTTAAATGCTGTCCGTTCAAGCAGAAATACAGGCAATTCTGAAGGATTCATGAACCTTTTTCTTACAAATGTATATATGAATACTGAGGAATGAACTGGATATTGACATATATATTGGCATATTTCCATGGCAACTTCTAATCTTGAACCCTTGAGTATATGCAGTTAAATTGCGGTTTGTGCACCGCTGACTTAACTTGAGAAATATTAGTAATAGAACGAAATTTCCATGGTCGATAGTCCGGAATCCGAAGAGACTCGGAACAATCTGTGTAAGTTAAAAAGTGTATAAAACGATAAAATCAAATCCCAGCTACAATTTCAGCGCTGCATTTCATAAAGCTGTGTATTCCACGGCCTGCTGTGCTTTTTTAACGGCGCTCCTTCGGTTCCTAAGCCACAGCGTATCTGCACCTACCTTGTGACAGCCAGAGCCACACTGGGAATACAGTTCAATGTATTTCCTAATACTGTGCGAGACATGTGGGTAGGCTGCATTATTTAGCAGAAGAGAATCCAGTGCAGCATCACAGCACCTCTTAGGAAGATTCTCTTTCTTCTTTTCAGACTACTGCAGCCCATAGTCGTTTTCCGCATTCTTACAATCCACATGACACATTTGCCCAGTGAGCACTGTCCCACAGTGTAAAACTACACAGTAGACAGAATTTTATGTGCACTCTGTATAATTCTTGAACTAGCAAGAAAAAAAACTAGGTTCACTATCGACAGTTGTATGTAGATACTGCACACTCATTAAAAATCCCCTTCAATCCAACTAAAATCCTACTAACAATTGCAGATAGCACCAAAAATATAAAGTTAAGCTCCACTAGTGAATTATATATCATCACTACCAGGTAATACATGAATGAGAAGAAAATGTAGAGAAGTAACGCAGACAACCAGAACATCCAAAAAAAGAAAAAAAAAGTGATCAGTAAATATACTGCAGCAGACTGTATATTTACAAATGTAAATATGTATTTACAAATGTAACCTGTCTTAAAGGACCCATTCAGAAGCAGAGTGATAGTCATTATAAAGCGTTACACTGATCATCACTGTAATGCATCATGACAGCTTGTTTGAAAATCTGGAAGGGAAAGGGGGGTAAGGGCTGTTGCATATGGGGCGGCCGGGTCAGGAGAGGACGGCCGGGCAGAAGCAGCCCATGGTAGTGATATCTGGCTGGGACGCGCTAATGGCTGTCGCCCCCCGTTGCTCCCCATGGCGACTGATGAGGAGGGACAAGGTTAATGGGGATACCGGAGCCACAGCTGTAGCTCTGCAGTGTCGATTGCTGGCAGCTGGAGATTACAGTGCTGCCTGGCAGCACGAGCCCTGCTGGCCTAGCTTCACTGCCTTGCAGGCTGTCCCACTCGATAGTTCTTATGCCCTCCAGAAGCACTGAAAAGCACTGAGGCTTATCAAAAACGAATTAATAACAAATAAATCATATTTTATCTTAATTAGTCATTTTTAAAAGTATCAAATTAGCCTTATTAAGCTTTTGTTTGGAAGGTACCATAAAATCTAACTAATCTAATCTAACTTGGTCATCACTACATGGGCTGTCCCAAACATGCCTGGTTCAATTGCAGTTCCTGCTGCATAATTTGGGAAGATTTCCACACAGTGACTCCCAGTCATGATCAGTGTAGTTTCTTCTCATGCTGGCACATTCGTAGCTTCAGGCATTTTTTCATTTATCCAACTTCCTCATTTTATTTCCCACTGCTCACCGTACCACCAAATTAGCAGGAGAGGTGGCAGTACGCAGATGGTACGCTCCACTACACAGATGGTACGCTCCACTACACAGCGAGCTGGAAACAAATGTCTTCTCACGTTTGTTTAGGAGCAACCTTTGCTCAGACTGACATGAGCTGAGGTCACTCCTGTGTGTTCAGGATTAGGTACAGTGCCAGGCCCCTCACTGGATCAATGTCATAGCATTGCTCTACGTCAGTGGAGCAAAAGGCAGGGATGTGGGAGCTTCTGCCGCAGTGTGCACATACGCTGTGGACCTGACAGTCAAGAGAAACCACTGATTTCATAATGACCATGTGACCACAGGCTGCCTCTAGGATTTCTCAAACCAAGTAAATTCCATTGTTTTGTAAGGTCACACTGAGAAGCCAGAAATAATAATAATTGTCTTTTCTTTTTTTCCAATTTTAATCTAATAGTCTCATAACAAGAGCTTAAAAATATTACTGAATTACTGCAACCAATAAATGGTACTTTGTAATATTTAAAATATGTAAAACTCAGAGGTCAGCTGAGGTGAGAATACAATTATCCAACTTGGCAGACTTGGTTTACAGTATTCAAGAGCACAGCTTAGCACAAATGAAAAAGTCATAAGGCATCATTCACCAAACACCAGCAGCACTAACTTTTAATGTAGCAGAACATTTCTGCATATAGCATGAAAAGGCGAAGATGCACGTCATCACATCACCAGGAAGGACTTTTGCGATCCGAGCGTTCAAGCAAGTTTCATCATCTGAACAAACATTCTTCTTATACTTAAGCACCTACCTGTGCTGTCACAGGAAAAATAAGGCAGTTGTGATTTTCACTCTATAAATGCGTGTTTCAGCTGTAAATTAGAAAGGCTTTGCAAACCTGTGCAAGGTAAGCAATTAAAAAAAACAACCCCTTTTATATCAGTAATATACCAATACTAGTAATGATGCTTATTATTATTATTATTATTATTATTATTATTATTATTATTATTATTATCATTATTATCATTGTTATTATTGTTATTATTATTATTATTATTATTATTGTTGTTGTTATTATTGTTATTATTTTACCTGTGTGTAATTTGGTATGTCATCTCTAACTGTTTACAGTCTCTGTTGTGTCATTTGTAAAATCCTGCTTGCATTAATGATACATCATATTTTTTTTCCAGGTTTTTTTTGCACTTCTTTATTTCTAAAGCATTTTGGTATTTTCCTGTTAATGCTCTCTCTCTTAGATTTTGATTTTGTATGTGCCCATGTTGTCTGTCTCTTTTAATAAATGTGATTATTAAAATGCTCTAAAAATGTATCTACCATCCACATCTTCCATATTCCTGTTATTATTTTTCTTATTCTTCTTCTTGTTGGTGTTGCTGCTGTGTAATATATGTCAAATATTTATATAACCAATTATTTGTATGTACATGACAATGTTAAAAGTGCAGATAAATGTATTAAACAACAACATTTAGAGAAAATATACATCTATATTTATGTTTTATTATTTTTATTTATTTAATTTGCTAGGTTTATGCAATAAAGAAATAATTATCAGCTCAAAAATACTGAATAAGGAAACCTCTGACATGTATCTTTCAGTACCTGTAGTTTGGGATTTCCATTTCTATCACTGTCAGGATACATTTTAGACCATACACTGAATCAAAGTCAAGTCCCAGCACAGACACAGCGTCAGGATACAGGAATGTAGCCAGCCTAGGAACAGCCTAGGAACAGCCTAGGAACAGCCTCTTTAAGTCTTAAGCAAAGGGATCATTTCCAAAAATGGCAAAGAAATGAAAATCTGATTTCAGATGCTAATGCCACATCATGCTTGGCTGCACTCAGATATGGACCGTAGCGTTCTGTTCTGTTTACATGCAGATGTCATGTTGGAGTAATTCTTGGGGACTATGAACAGGCACCGCAGAAATCTGATTTCAAGATGGAAAACAACCTTTTTTTTAAAAGGGAAACATAGTAAAGCTTGAGCATTTTGGTAGATGGTGGAAACATTTTGGATCGATTGCACAACTGATCACTTGCTTCTGTGGCTTTTTCTTGACCGGTGATCAATGGTTGAAATACACTTACTTCAATATATAATTTAGACCAAATCCCCATCTCTTAAAGGCACATTTCCAAACATTTCCATCTATTCAGTCCCTTTTTTTGCAGACACTGCTTGGCTACATTCCTGTGTTGTTCAATGGCTACACCTACCTTTGAAATTAGGTCTGATCCGTGCATCGTAACCAGACACCTTTCCCATGAGTTTATCCAAGAACTCCGATGGGGGCATGGGAGAGGCAGCTTTCCGGGCTGCAGCTTGCTGGGATGCTGCCAAGCTGAAGAACAAGACAGAGACAGACAGCAAGAGAGGTGCATTATAGAATTATTTCACCAACTCTATATCACCACTTATACTTCTTGACCCTGTGCAGAAAGCAAGAACTATGCAAAGACTATGATTGATTCACTGATACGCCAACTGATCTCTGTCACATGTTAAAGGGAAGGTTTGTCGAAAACATCTAATTTACTTAATGTCCTACCTTCTCCAAATGGAGCGGATAAAGATGCCTCTGGTGTTTGATATTTGTTTCTTTAATTTTGGGACTATGAGGCTACAGTGGTGCTTGAAAGTTTGTGAACCCTTTAGAATGTTCTATATTTCTGAATAAATATGTCCTAAAACATCATCAGATTTTCACACAAGTCCTAAAAGTAGATAAAGAGAACCCAGTTAAACAAATGAGACAAAAATATTATACTTGGTCATTTATTTATTGAGGAAAATGATCCAATATTACACATTTGTGAGTGGCAAAAGTGTGTGAACCTCTAGGAATAGCAGTTCATTTGGAGGAGTCAGTTCAATGGGATGACGATCAGGTGTGAGAGGCCACCCTGTTTTATTTAAAGAAGAGGGATCTATCAAAAGTCTGCTCTCCACAACACATGTTTGCGTAAGTGTTTAATAGTGTTATGTTTGGAGAAAGGAAAACATAAGAACCTTATCCCATCTGTGAAACATGGTGGTGGATTATCATGGTTTGGGCCTGTTTTTGCTGTATCTGAGCCAGGGCGTCTTGCCATCATTGATGGAACAATGAATTCTGAATTATATCAGAGAATTCTAAATGGAAATGTCAGAACATCTGTCCATGAACTGAATCTCATGCAGCAGAACAACAACCCTAAGCACACAAGTCGTTCTACCAAAGAACGGTTAAAGAAGAATAAAGGTAATGTTTTGAAACGTCCAAATCCTGACCTTAATCCAACCGAAATATTGTGAAAGGACCTGAAGTGAGCAGTTAATGTAAGTGAGCAGTTAATGCACCAACATCCCGGAGTTGAAGTTATTCTGTACGGAGGAATCTGCTAAAATTCCTCCAAGCTGGTGTGCAGGACTGATCAACAGTTACTGGAAACGTTTAGTTGTAGTTATTGCTGCAAGGGGGGGTCACACCAGATACTGGACGCAAAGGTTCACACACTTTTGCCACTCACAAATACGTAATATAGGATCATTTCCTCAATAAATAAATGACCATGTATAATACTTTTGTCTCTTTTGTTTAACTGGGTTCTCTTTATCTACTTTTAGAATATCTGATGATGTTTTAGGTATTTATGCAGAAATATAGAAAATTCTAAAGGATTCACAAACTTTCAAGCACCACTGTAATGTAGCTCAAACACAACCATGCAGATTTGAGAAAATACACGCATATTGCGAAAAATACATTATCATAAACGCTGGGGTACACTTTCTATTTCTTGTTAGCTATGTTAGCCTCCACTACAAAAACAGAGAAGCAAACCTAGGATACCAAAGCATGTTTTAGCTAATCACCTATAACGATATACAATTCCAACTATACAATCACCTAAACTGGTAATTCCAAATTCCAATATAATAATAATATTCCAATATAATAATATTTGATATATGACACTAAATAAGAGGAATAAGTAGAAAACAGTATCATTTGATTTTCACTAAACCATTCTTTTAAATCACACTATCAAAATGATAAAAAAGGAAGACCGTTTTCTATTAAGACAATATGACACAATGGCCTTTTCAGCTTTAGCCCACAATCATTCAGCACCTCATTAGCAAAGGAAATCTGAGCTTTTGGACATATACAGTCAGCCTACATTTTAGGCACAATGCTAAAATTCATTTATTGGTGTAACCTTAATCTGATCCAAACGCTTTTCCTTTGGTATAAACTGGTGTAATAAGTAGAAGTTAATACTGAATCTATGAACACTGATAAAGTTATAAAAAGCCATGTATTTACAATTAGCAACAATCCATCAACTCAATATGCCACCCAGTCAACTAGTCAGAACTATCCTTAGTTATTTTCTCTTCTGTATAAGAAATCACACAGTCATGACTGCATTGTTTTTTGTGACTGTTATAGATATAGGATGGGAAAAACAGGCAAAGTTGGGAATAGATGGTTTTATATCTACACAAGAATATGATTTTTTTATAATCAAATCAATCAAAAGAATGCAAGTCTTCTGTGAGGGCTTGATGTTGTGTGATGTGGTGCAGTGTGATGTAGGATGGTGTAATATGATGTAATATGGTGTAGTGCAATATAGTGTGGTGTAGTGTGGTGTAGTTTGATGTAGTATTATGTAGTTTGATGTAGTTTGATGTAGTGTAGTGTGGTGCTATGGTCCCACCTCTCACTTTAAGGTTGCAGCAGTGCTCGTCAGCTGCCCTGTCTAAAGGTCACTACTCTTGTTCATACAGCTGCTGTTCAATGATGGACTTTCTCACTAGTCAATTTTTCATGTTCAGTGCCGCTGCGCACAAACACACACGCACGCTCACTCTCACACGCACCCACACACACACACACACACACACACACACACACACACACACACACACACACTTGAATGCACGTAAGCAGAACCCTACAATAATAAGATAAGGTTCTGCTGGTCTGACCAAAGGGCCAACACAATCCATGGTATATTGATTGCACCTATATCCTTGAGACAACACCTCTTGCCAGTTTCACACAACTCATTTGCTAAACTGCTATATTTCCCTGACCACTAGTTCCTGGCTCTTCTGGTGCTTTGTCCATCTTCTCCTTCATTTCACTTGAGCCTTTCACTCAGTCCAGTTCTCAATTAAACAAGAACCATTCATCCCTGTTCCACACATCATTAGTCTTACAGCTAATTAACATGTTCTGGTGGAGTCATCTTCAATGACTATTCAATCAGAGACGCTTTTACTCTTTCTATAGGGATATACAGTATTTAAAATCAAAATACAACATACAGTGGAAACTGTCCATCAAAATGCCCTGTATGACAGTAATATTGAGCCAGATGTTTCTTATCAACCAAAACACTGAAATTAAATTACTGAAAATGTGACGACTTACAATTCATACCATACTTATGCTTATATAATGTTTTATTTCGATGTTAACATGCAAGCATTCAATAAATGAATTGGTTTACATGGCTAAAAGATTGCAAAGTGAGGACCTTGCTGCCTAACTATGTAAAATACAACAATATAAAAAAACATTACGACTGCATAGATACAATGAGCGCAACATGTCTTATACAGGCTAAATCTGTCTCTTTTGTACTGTGCATACAGCTGTACACTATAAATCCGACAAGATTAGTTATGGATTCGCCTGATTATGATTGTAACTCCTGAAGCCCCCTTTACATGACCTCATACTGTTAAGGTAATCTTTGTGACAGTGTGAAATCTGCTTCTTTTCAAATGATCTGGGTTGGTTTTCTGCTATCTACTCACGTACTGGTTCGTGTGATTCATGTTTAGCATGCTCCTAAATCGTGTCTGGTGGTTTGAGGTTTTAAAGATCAGAGCAGTGCTGTTGTTCTGATTAATTCTGATGTGTGCTGGTCATGAAGTGGTGAGGTCTCCATGCTGCAGCTGACTCAGCAGGGGGAAAAAATGCTGAGCTCCCTGCCAGAAAAGAATATGCAAACAACCCAGAGACCTGCAAGCTTTAATGTGAAGCTACAATCATTAGCCCTAAGTGCAGCTCATTATGTTCTTAGATCCTCAGAAGAACAAAATCCTGATTGATCTGATCCTTGCATTTTGTAACACTCTGGAAAATCAAAGACTTTGGCTACTTCCTCTAGCCATTGCATGTTCAAACTGCTCAATCAGAGGTTTGGCCAAAGAACATGAGAAACCAAGTTAAAATCAAGCAAAAAACAAAATGTATTGCTGACTCATACAGATTTTGTAGCTTCTAGTCCAGTTTCAGATTCTGTATCGCATTCAGGAAACTTTAGGACAACTGAGAAGTGCCAGTCTCAATAAATATAGGAGAGGTGCTCAGAATCCTAAAATTCAAACTGACTTATTGCTTTCCTGATTGGAGTGCACAGCTCTGCTGATTCACCTGTTTTCATTACCAAGAGTGATAGTTTGTTGATAATAAGAAGATTAATTCGAAGTACAATCGGTCTTGGTCTGTGTGGTAATCAATAATGTATTATAATGCTTTTCAACTTAACTTGTCCAAAAGCCTATAGTAACAGGAATAAACAAGAACCCATTTGAAGCAGGTGGTTTGTTTGTATGTTTTGAGTTTTTTAGTCAAAACCTTTACATTTATTGTTAAGTGACCATCCTTCCTAAGTGACCAGAAACAATCTGGGTTTTCTGTGTGTAGTTTTTTTGTTGTTTTGGTTTTTTTTTATGATGATGATGATGATACATTGAGTGGTGGGCATCTGACACTGACTGTGCTTTGGCTAATTACCATTGACGGTCTCATGGTGTGATGTGATCAGACCAGATATACAGAATCCCGTTATTAATAAACATCAGCGGTAACATCAGAGGGAACAGTGCATTTTTTCTACTGCACTCAGCCTTCAGAAATGAACCTAAAAGACGTGGTGTCAAGCACAAGCAGTGAGGGAATCTGGCGATGGGCCAGCATTTTCAAGGCCGACCCAAGGGCACCTAGGAATTTCCTACAAATCAGCTCAAAGATAATGCATTTATAAGAGGTACAAATGGAGGCTGTGAAATGCTACATGACGCGACCAGTACAATGCTTTATGTTTTCTTTTTTAAATGTTTTGTAGCATAAAATTACATACATGCAGACAGACTGGAGGTCCGATATTTTCATGCATGGAGAAATTCTCCTTTGTCCAACTTCCACTAAACACTTACTTTATACCTAAAATGAAGAGCTCTGCTCATCTTCACTGAAGCACATACAGCACACATTTGTAAATTAGCATTACAACATTACAAACCCATTTGTACGGTTGTTTATAGAGCATATCGAAATAATATATTAATGTTTTAATCCACATTAGGGTTCTGTGGAGACTGAGTACATAACTATTATTTTATTTTTGTGTGTAGATTAAGAAGCGCCATTGTAAAATTCATTTTAGATTCAATCACAGACGCACATATACATGTATGTACTGTATATTTACAGACATGTAAGTATATTCCTGTGAAAAAGCATGTATGATAAAGGAGCAAGAAATAACAGAGAGGGAGAAACAGCCAAAGCCTCAAGAGTCTATGTCTCGCAGAAGAGAATACGGCCTCGGGTTTCCAATGCCCTAGAACAAGATTTTGGATTATACTGAACTGAGTTAATACACATCCCAGACTAGATTTACCACGTCCACCTCTGCAACAAACACGAGCTCCATAATGTCATGTTCATAACATCCAGTGATTCTTTATCAAGACATTATCAACAGCTTGCATTGTATATACTGAAAAAGTAAAGGTCACACACAAAAATTAAAAGGCCTACGTTTATATCTCGTGTGTGTAGTGTACAAATTCATTTGTCAAATATGAAGTTGTTGATATTTCTTACAGAAGTATTTTTCCCTAAACAATGACACAACGTCTCTTTTATGCTCTAACTGTATTTCAATTTTAGTAAAGCCTTCAGTGACATCCCTCTTCTGAAACAGAAGGCTCCCTCTCATATGACAACTCTGGCACGAACAATTAGTAAGAAGCAGCTCAATAGGAAAATATCATGTGTGTGTACAATTTGTATTCACCGGTGGTACTGGCATTGACAGGGTAATCAATGTTTGGTAATAAGTCTGCATGTTGAATGAGGTCTGGAGAGCAGGTTGGGACTAGGAAAGAGATATCAATTAAGCGAACTTGCAAAGTTCAGCAGCAAACGCTGAATTTGCAATATCCTGATTCTGGTTCATGAACTAATGGTGCATGCAGAATACAGAATAATTACTGCAAGCCACTCAGAATATTTTCAGAAAATAAATTCCTTAGAAAGTATTTCCAAATATTTACTGTATTATGAAAATAAATAGGGATAATAAGTAATGAATGATACACTGGATTTCATTTTAAGAACCCACTAAACTATGAGTTAATTTTCAAAAGCTCATCCTTGTGTATTTCTCTCTTGCGATATAGTTCACAGAGAACATATTACTAGGCATTTTGGTCAGTTAAACAGGCAAGTCTATATGTTTGTAGCAATGTTTTGGATTGACAAACATGTCTAAATGGAATTCTGATTAAGCACTGTAATGATCAAAGATCAAACTTTCAGAAAACACATTTACTATAAGGAATAAGGATCACACACTGATATGATTATTTAGAGCCAACTACATGACTAATGGCATAAGATTCATGACAAATACCCCAGTTCCACAACTATTTATAGGCCTCTTTTGATGTGATACTTAGTTAGACTGCATATAAATTGTGTGCGAAACCATTATCCAGCAATACAAATTATTAGAGTTGAATATCCTCAAATCATGCCTGTTGATAATTTTTCCTTTATGTACTTGAAAGTGTCGCGTAATGACCACTAGTGTTCGCTGTTATCCCGATTGAATGTGATCTAAATGCAGTTGCTGTCTTCATGCAACGGCAGACATGTGAAAGAATTATAGGCTACTAGAAATATTTTACAAATAGTCGGCATACGGTTGCGTATAAAACCATGAATTACATGAGCCTGTGGACTCACACAGGGCATCAAACGCTTAACCTTAAATTCTTCTAGTAAGGAACTCTTTCTGTGAAGCGACCGCCCTTGCAAGATGAAACAAAAGCCTAAACTGCGACTATAAAGTAAATCGTTTTAGAATTCAACAACTGGGATACGTACCTGAAAAACACTATAGTTTCCCACAAATAAATTCCGAGTGCGTTTAATCTGCACATTTTGGCAGATCCGTGATCTTAGAGCAGCGTAATTAGAATTCCTTATGTGATTTCAGACTTCCGAGGTGATTACTCCTTTTTTTGCTTGTTTTTGCAGACCAGATCCAAGGGTAAGCCAAAATATTTTCAAGACCATAGAGACGAAGTAATCATTTTCCCGACAGTGGCTATTGATTGGTACACCATGAGGGTTAAGTTCACGTTTTAGTACCACGGACAGAGACACGAGCAGCTTACGGAATCGCGCCCAGGTTAGAGTGCTGCTTAAGGGAGACAGAGCTGTAACTCGGTCAAATAAATTTCAGATGTTCATTCTGGGAGATCCATAGCAGGTTTTCCGATCTTCTTGCATAGCTAATTCATACATGCTCTTTCAGAAGTACATCAGGCAAAGTGGATGTTCGTAGTTCAATGTCCAGTTTAAAACAAATTAAACTAACGATCTCCTTAGAACAGCGGAATTCCAAAGAAGTTATATGAAATATATACATACGTGGCTGTTTTTTCTTCACACATTCGATGACATGCATTCCAATAAAAAATGTGGTTCTTTCAAGCCACACGTAGTCGTAGGAAGCCCGCCGATGCTGACTGATGTGCTTCTGCAGATCTTAGTCTTTTTTCCTACGTAGTTGTTTCCCAAGGGTGAATTGTTAGTGCTGCATGAAGCTAGTTCCATTGTCTGGTCGACTTAAGAGACACGACTCATTTTCGATTACATATTTTGTTTAGAATCCCAGTGATCAATGCAAAACACTAGAAACTGCGACGCTTAGAGCTTCCATTGCTCATAAGCCCGCGAAAACGCTGCCAACCTCACTGTATTTCTTGCTGCAGTCATTTACTAAACTCAAAAAGCACCTCACCTTTCAACACACGCCCACATACCGCTGTCATTGGTCTGAATGGAGCCAGAGACAAATGCCTGATCTTCGGATTGGAGATGGTCGTTGTCCATTTGAGGTTTTCAATCACTGTGTGTGCGCTGGAATAAAATTGCAGCAGCTTCAGGAACATACTTTTAAAGCGTATCACTGTGACATTTAATTTGTTAGAAAAAAAGCTTAAAAGGACATTATAATGGACCACGTTCTGCAGGTAATATCGCCAACTCACATAGACCCCCACCATAGGCTGTTCTCCTCCATATACTTATAATGACACGAACTCAAAGTAAAGATTAATGAAACATAAACCAGCGCCTTTCAACATCAGTGTTATGGGCAACGTATGCAATTACGAAGGGTTTAACCAATTCATTTCTTTCTGTGGAGAAAAAAAATGCATCGCTCGAATACAAGGCACGACTTTTAAACCACCTGTCTATCCAAGGCAGTCGATATGCAACACCTCCGACGAGGTTCTCCGCCGTTTTTTATCGAACTGTTCATTGAAACGTGATGCTGTTTCTGATGTCACGATCTCACATAGAACAAAGGATATAGACTAGTGCGCTAAACCGAGATTACAAGGGAAGGTCAAAAGTAAAAAGTTAAGAACGATGTGATAAAATTACATAAAATCATTCATTTTAGGTGAGCAGTTATTTATTTATGCATTTTTTAATTTGTGTTTGACAATAATGAAACGAGATCGTAAAAAACAACACATTTCCTGTTTATATTTTTTGGAGGGGGAAGTGGGGTTGTATTTAAACTTTCTATATAGACAAGGCAGCATAAATCATTTTTGTATTTTTGTTCTCTTTGCAGTCTCTCCTTTCTTGGAATTAAACTGGGATCACAGGCATCACATCAGATGAATGAAATATTTTAGGCCCTAAACGTTTTTCCATGGCCAACATTTAAATAAACTTGAAACATTATTATCACAATAGCATGTTTCAAACAGAATTAGACTATAAAACACAGTGTACATGAGCCAGTTTCCCACATTTTTCGTCTGATGTTGGAAAAAATTCTGCTACCTAACGTCTTTCCATTAAATGGGCTTTCTGTTGATCATAAACTCGACCACTATTCTGAATGTTTAATAGGATCTAAACTTACAGCAACATCAGTAGACATGAACAGGCAACAACACACGTACACACACACACACACACACACACACACACACACACACACACACATATAAAAATGCTCATAGGCACAAGCCTAAAATAAAAATAATAGATAATAATCATTTGCCCAAAGGACAGCTGCTGGTTACTGAATAAATTTCTAACAAAAGGGGACCAATAACCATAACAACCCACAGTGCACTGATTGTGCCTATATCCTTGAGATCAAAGCTCTTGCCAATTTCACAATACTTATTTTATAAACTGCAGATGGACACAGCTTGTTTAACTGTTAGCAACACAGTGTAATGTTAACTGGGAATTTCTGAGCTTGTTGCAAGCAAGCACAAACACTGAGCTGCCTTGGATGTGTTCCTGGTTGGTCATAATGACAACCTGCAGCCATACAGGCCATTTGCAGAGAAGATTGCCTACCCCAAGCTTAAGACCAAGGGGCAGAAATCCCATATTATTGGAGCACAATCTTTGAAAACTGAACAGCTAGGCAAGATTACCATTTTTGTCATATGTGTTTAAAAAAATCCCCCAAAATATTGTGATTCTAGAGTGCAGATTTTTAAAAATGTTTTACTTGACGTCTGAATACCAGAGAAGATGATACACGTGAAAGGCAGTGCATCTCTCATCGTTACATCATGTACAATTCACAGTACAATTGATTCTCCTTCAAAAACAAAGACACCAACCATCCTCTCTTCTATGTACAAGAATGACATTCACATTTTAAGAGCCACTCAGGCTGGTAGAATATTGACAGATTTAATTAGAAATGTGCCAACATGAACAACAAAGCTGCTAGGTTTTGGTTAATTCTTTATTTTTCTCTATCATTTACACTAAATTGAATGAACACAACTGGTCTTGTCAGATCAGATCACAGATGATTGTGCTAATATCATTGAGCAGTATTAGTTTATTTGATGCACCTTTTTTGGGGTTTCATCGCAGTAACAGGTCTCGTAACGTTAAACAGTACAGGCATGCAGTGACAAAATAATCAGATTAGAAAAAAACAGTAAAGGTGTTGCTTTCATGAATACACCTGTGCCATTGATTGCAATGAATAAAGAAAAACACTGGAGAGCCAAACAGCTGTGAACATCAGCCACACAGCCCATTTGGGCTTTATAAGATCTTCTGTGTTTTCTCAGATGGTATCTGTCTGGCCATGGTTTTTTTTATTTTTGTATTTTTTTTTTATTAAACCCCAATTTCGCTGTTAGGAATTGCCAGTAGTTCGTAAAAATAGGCTGTTTGCAGTGCAGAGAATGGTGATTTGAAACACTCGTGTCAGGTGACGCGTTGTGTGTCTGTCCTTTGAGATGAATCTTAGTGCATAGAGAAGGTCATTTTAAGTGATGGGGCATCGGAAATATCTTCTCAGGTGTCTTTCAGGTTCTGTTCTCTTGCTCAAACAGGCCCTCAAAAGGCGATGTGAATTCGTCCTTGAATCAATGCAATGTGACCTATTACAAAGGCAGTTGTACCAAAGGACTACTGGGTTTTCATTTTCATCACAATGTCAAAATAATTTCTTGGACATATTGTTATTGCGTAAGAGAACAATTTGTAAAATTATTGGGCAAGAACACAATTTTTCCCTTAACAAATTCTTATGAACTGGCATGCAGTCACTTATGAAAGCATCTTCAAGGTCTTCACGTGAGAGGACGAACTGTCTTAGGGGACCACCTTGAGACCAATTCATCTGTTAGTATTTTGTTCAAACGGTGACAGGGAACTGTGGAGCTTCCAGTACATTCTAATTAGTGTATCTTGCCTATATTTGTGCTCATGCACCCCTGGATGTGGTACCTGGAGAGCATGTTACCCTCACCATAGTATAAGTCAAAAAGGCATTGATCATGACTACAGGTGTGGGAGTGAGGGCACCCTGGAAAAGCAACTTTTGAAGGTCACACATAACGACTCTGAGAAGCAGCTGGTTCACTGAAGAGTTAACTCATTCTTTATTCTTTTGTACCCCCTCAATCTCACTCTCAGTGTAGCACTGCTTTATATCTTAATCTCCCAATCAGTGTTTTACCAGTTTGGAAGCTGGTGCTAATGGTGACAACAGCAAATTATATCTGGTAGCCACAAACTAGCTTGATCTTACTGGCATAATTCTTATTGGTATTTCCTTTCATTTATTAGTAACAGTTCTAGCAATGTGGGCTGTTTCTTCATGATAGCAAGGCTTTGAACAAAATGTATTTGTGAGTGCATAGTAAATCCACCTGTTTTAGAGAGGAATATCTCATTCTCTGGTTTGGGACTGGTTTAGAATGATGTGTGAGAATGCACATAGGACACACTGCGTGACACATTAGAAAAGGACAATATTAAAGTATAGCTTTCTCTATAAGTTCAAGTCCTTTATAACCACTATGAAGCTTCTGTTATGTAGTTTATGTTGAAAACAACCTCCAAAACATCTGGTTTGACTCGACTTGTTTTATTCAGCACGCGAATGATGTTAGAAGTGTGGTGTTTTTACTCTGACATGAGGCTTAAAGAGTAGCAGACAACTCTCTTGGTTATTGAAATAAAATTGTCCAAACACCACTTAGTGTCAAACTAAGGAAGATATGGCATGTGTCTTTTTTCTTGTTGGCATGAAGAAAAAGTACTTCTTAGTTTACTGCAGAAAGTACTTGGGAATAACCTGTTACATAAGGAGGAAGGTAAATATCAGCCCAGCTTCGTCCGTCTGAATAGAGACTCCTCAGACCAGTTCAGGCCGCCCATGTAGTACACTTGGCATCATTACACAAATTTGATGTGCGCTCACATCATTTTGTCCATGGCTCTTTCCCTACTACCTTAATGTGGAGTGATAGCACGGTTGCCACTGGCAGTTACATTAAAAGCCAGAATTCTTCCTACTCATACAGGAGGACCACATTTTTTTGCAGTCTCCTTAATTTAGCCATGCTGATAAATTGCAGTGCTGGTCCTCAGTCGTCTGCATTGTTTTGCCTGCAGCTCGCTCTGTCCTTGAGTGGTGTGTCATACTATATTATGGTGTGTATGGAATTTTGAATAAGAATAACTAGATGAAGAGTGGAACATGGGGAATACTAAAAAAGCACGGGCATGGGACGATGCATGGAATTACAAACATATCCATCTTCTCCATCACTAACGTATGCTAAAGGATGAATGTCAAAGATTACATATATTCTAGAAAGAGAAAAATGAGCATGCTGCTGTGTCTAATTGCACTCCTATGGCACTGGGGCGAACATGCTGGGCTACAGATCATGATTCTGCTACAGTATAGTCAATTATCAGTGAGCACTGACTGGAAAGTGTTAAAATGTGGAGTGGATTACTGTAACAGGGATGGTAGATTAAAAACAAACAAAAAAATACCATCAATAACAAAAAGCCAGGTGATCAGATAACAAAATTGCCAAGTGTAATTTGCAAATACAGCGAAAGTTTCATCGTCCTGTTGCCTATACTGGCAGCAGTTTTATTCGTGCAAGCAAATACAGTGTTACCTCTCTCGGAAGATGACCTCTGATTTGAACTATGGTATGGAGAAGTCCGAGAATGAATAATTCAAAAGACCAGTCTGCTTATGTTGGTCTGGAAGTGTTGAACTTAACTTGTATAGTTTTCTCATGAACACAAAAAAATGAAGTTTCCTAAACTCAAATCTATATTTGTAGCGTGTAGTGTTAGAAATCAGTGTAATACTGACTTGTGTAAGGTGAAAAGCCGCTAACTTTTTTGTGATGCTGTTAAATGATGGCCTCCTTCAAATGTAAATACACTTAAAAGTTATTGCAAGAGATTGAGGGATTCACGAGTACAGGAGTAATGAATTTGACAATGTGCTGAGTTCAGCCATTACATGACCCTTTCATTAACATCATTGATCAGTACATGGTCCTGTGATGACGTCAGAGAAAGAAGTTGTTAGGACAGTACCACCTTCACATGATAAATGAATTAGGCTAAACTAAAAAGCTCTGCTGCATTCTCATATATGACTGGACAGGTCAATTTATCTTGGAGTTAAACTCATCATGGAACAAATTTGACAAGCTGTAAAGCACTGTATGTTTACAGGACATTTACTCTGGACTCTTAGTGCAAGTGTCCTTGCAAAAACTGTTGGTCAGAATGTTTACTTTCTGCTCTGTGTATATATGGGACCTTGAGACCTTGACATCAGAAACTGGATTAACCGTAAAAACTGTACCTAGTGAAACTATGCATCATTTTAGAATAATCAGTACTGAACTGCCTATATGAGTGTGACATTCCGCATGGTCCTATTGGATATGACTCCAGTAAAATAGCTACAGCTTGCAGGGAGGGATGATGAAAGGACAGTGCTTCACCCTTCAGGTGCCGCAGACGCAGTGAATAGAAATTCTGTCATTAACTCTCTGTTGGTGCGATAATTGGCAAAGGTCAGTGGCAGTTGACATCTGCTTGTCCTGCTAAATGCTATCAAACAAATCTGAGAAGCCCCAGAGAGATAGAGGGAGAAGGAGAGAGAGAGTGTGTGTGTGTGAGTGTGTGTGAGAGAGAGAGAGAGACAGAGAAAGAGAGAGAAAGAGAGAGAGAGAGAGAGAGAGGAGTGAGCCAGGAGCTGGAACAACTGCTGAATCTGTGATGCTCTTGTCCACCCTGCAGCGAGGGAATATACTCATTAGAAGCACCCGCTGTGCAGTGAGAGCTTCCATAATGTCGACTGAGTACGCTTATTGCCACCCGTGTTTCAGACGTCTCATGAAGACAAAACGGAACTGGAATTTCCGAAGAAATCTGAGGTGGTGCTTTGTGAAAAGGCCTTTAGGTGAGCTCTTACTCACGTGGAGCAGTTTACTTGTTGTGTATGCAGTGTTCATGCGATTTTCATTATGTTGTATTTTTCAATATCAGGGTTAGGTAAACACAAAATCAACTGTAGCCTAATGACACATTACACATATGACTAGAATCAAGCTATACACACACACACACACACACACACACACATATATATATATATATATATATATATAATTTTTTCCCCCCACTTTTCATCTGTTTGTTCCATGTAGTCTGAAGCCCAGTTGCATTCCCAGAGGAGCTCATGAGCAGATGTAGCAGGCAGGAAGTCAGACTGAGCAAAAAGCTTCTTCGGCAAAAATGGAGTCCGGAAAAACCATACCGCACCTGATGAGTCATGAGACCAACATAACACATACAGCTGATTCCATCTTGCTTTGTATGGTCCCATGGTTCAAGTGGATATTATTATGTCTCTGTACCTACTAACCTAACCCTGATGTAGATCTAGCAGGAAACAGAAAAGCATAGGGTTTATCAACCTTATTAGTATATGTAAGTATAAATTAGCGGTTTATGCACAGGTATGATCTCCTCATTCTGTGTTTACATTTGATTTCCAGTCTTATCAGCTAGTGGTCTCAATTTCATCTGTTCAGTGTTGATAGGTTATAGTTACACTAGTTTATAATACGTCGTACTAATAGTGAGAAGTTGATTTCCAGCCATTTTTTCACAGTAACAAATTACATAAGATGGAATAGATCTTATAATGTCTATTATTAAGTTATAATACCATGTATGTTTTATGTAGTGGGGTGTCATTGTGCTTTTCTGGCCTCCCTCACTCTCATAGACCCAGTTTTATGCTTCCAGGTTTTGAAAGTGAGTAATATTAGTTTATTTCCAAGCTCCGGTCCCCAAGGCCCTTGCAGATAACCACAGCTCTCCTGTAGTGCTTATTGAAAAGTTCATTTTGTGTTTGATCAGTTTTCAGCCCAACGATGCTATGAAAAGATTCATAGCTCTGTCGAGCTGTCATGTCTGGTCCCATTAGTTTGATCTTGTAGGATGCAGACTGGGGTCTCTCCCCTAATTACAGTGAGTGCTTTGTTGTGCCTTCCGCAGTGCACTGTTAGATGGTTTCTCAGTGGTCTTGACGTTCACATCAATAGCAGTTTGAGAATGATGGATTTTCGATGCCAGCAATGCAGGCCACTTCTTGATTATAAATTCAGCACATCTCATGATTCAAGAGGTCCATGTAGAAGGTCAGATACATGTGGCAGAATCTAGAAGCCCTGAGATACTGGGTCTTAAACAATTCTAGCAGTCCAAAGCTGGATGACAGCATCATTTTTCATGGCCATTAGATATGCCTTAATGGTGTTCTTTGGAAATGACTAATCCTTCATTAGTAATATGATCTTCTCACTATTTCCATTGGACACTTTGAGGCATAAGAAAAAGTACTGGGCCCAAGAGTATTACAAAAATCTCTGAATTTCAAGGAATTTAACATCTATGAATACAAGGGAAGCACCTAGATATAAAAACAAACACACACAGACTAGGAGAAGCAGTGAAATAAACACTTTCTGAGAATCCAGTACCATGAAGAGAGTGAATGGCTGGGGTTGGGTTTGGGGTT
>JAOXYF010000010.1:5114999-5128185 GCA_028565775.1 Sternarchorhynchus goeldii
TCGGTTCTTAATGGAACATGCTGTGATGCTCGGTAAGCCCCAGAGAAGCCAGCGGTGACAGCAATCCAAATACAGAGCTGATCATTTTGCACTGTGATATATAGCAAGGCAAGATTAATGCAATTTACAGACCAGCTTTGCTGTACAGCCTGTTATCAATATCAAGGACCCAGCCTGATTTTATTTTTTTTTATCATCTTGGGCACCTAAGCCCACATTAGTTTTGCAGCCAAGGCTAGACTGCCAGAAAAAAAAGAGTTGTACAGGATTCTGTCATTTGTGAAGGATGCTAACACATAGCGTATGGTGTAACTAAGACTTTGAACAGCCACTCATTCACGGTTGTATCCAGCCTAGTAAAAGACGTGTGCTGCAGCTTATACTGCAAATAACATAAATCCTACATGCCCTTGGGATCAGATACTCCAGCCTACATAGGTTACTCCCTCCTTACTTCCTAATTGTGGTGTTAAGGACTACGGCATGCACTGCTTGGGGTGGTGGCCTGCCAGCATTCTTGTACTAGTTTAATGTGTTTTGATCTTTTTATTAAGCAGACTTTAGGTACCCTGTGGCCTAAGGGCACGACATGTATATTAGATAATTGTTTATAATAAAAATGCTTGAATAGATAATTCTCTGCAAACAATGTCAAGTATTATGCCATGAATGACATGGTTTGTCATGCTTCTGTTAGCATGGTGCTCTCTACTCTGTTCTCTAAGAGAATTAGCATGTAAACAGCTGAAATGAGGTGATATGGTAATATAAAACTTCAACAGTATTTTTCTAACTCTTATCTGCGTTCTTAATCAAATGCACTCCTTAAGCGAGGAGTGAGGTTATAACGTATATTATAGCTTTGGATCTGTTGGGATTCCTTCAAACAAAACCATGCTCAGGCCTCCTTTATCTCGTCTTAGTTAATGCACTAATGATTATACATAGACTGTTTAGAGCTTTTAGGGCCGTTTGTGTGGTAATGATTCCACAGCAAGGGTAATAATGCCATCCACATTTGTCAGGCACCACATTAGAGCATGCAGACCACAGTAGCTGCATGTTTTACAAAACAAATGGCTAGTTTAGGAAAGGTTTAGCCATACAAATCTGAGTCAGGTTTTTGTGCTAACAGCAAGCACAAGGAAGATCTCTTTGTTAAATAATTCAGTTAATATACAGAAATATGGGTTTGATTTATTAGCATTTAGGTCATAATATTAAACGGTGGCCTACAGAGTAAATCTAAGGTAGCCTGGGACATTAGCGAGTAGCTTGGTACTATTTCATGCAGTAGGGTTTAGCTATCTACCTTACAGCCTGTGTTTTCTCCACAGTGATTTCTGGAACTTCTGTGCACTGTGAGGCATTCTCTAACACGGATCGTAATGCTTCCCTCTTCTGACGTCATTGCAAACACCTTCTCAGACTGCATGTAGCACGTGAAGAAATCAATACAGAAGAAGAACATTCATCATGAGTTGCCCACAGCTAACACTTTGAAGTGAATCTACAGTACATGCTCAGTTTCATCATTATATATCTTTGCTCTAACAAGGTTACTCAAACTAAAGGGACTCAAACTAAAGTTAGGGTTAGAGGTCAAGTATAGCATAGGTCTTTGCCAGTATACCCCAAAGAGAAACATGCTCTGAAGTGGCAATGCATTTCTGGGATAATATTTGTGCAGAGTACTGGCTACTGTGGTCAGGTGCAGAATCCAGAAATAGTTTACCATTTGACTAGATCTAATTTTTGGCCATATACTAGGTCTTATGTCATATATAGAGGTGGTTAATAACTTGATTTGGACAGGCTGTGTTGGGACTAAGTAACATGCTTTATTTTTCTCTTCATCAGGGTGTATTTTTCATAATAGTTAAAAACCCCTGGCAACTAACAACTTTGTAGTGATACATAAACAGTGAATAAACTGTACTCCATTTTTTCTGAGTAGGATTATAAGGATTAGAGTCTGTGGAAACAAATAAAAGCAAATATTCCTCCCCAGTCATCCCCAAAATTCAAGGACTTAATATGCAAATAACCCTGCAACAGTGCAAAGCACAGTCATGCTACAAAGGCATTGTGACATAAATAAAATCAAGCATAAATGTGTCATTCCAGTTGAAGTGGGAGTATCTTAAAATATAGTAAGTCTCTTAGAGCACATTGTAATGAACACAACTAAGTTAAAAAAATAAGTACCAACATTAAAACATTATGTTCTGAATTCTCAGACCAAGGTAATACCTAAATCTAGACTACACAGGACCACTGATATTGCAAATTAGTCCAAGACCAAGTTTAAGTCCAGTAAACTGGCCCTATGACTTCAAACAGAGGGTTATGTACAATACATCAAAACTTAACTGATTTCTAGAGGTTAATATAAAAGGCATTTTCTGATTGCATGTAGAGACGTGCTTGAGATTAAGCAATAAATCTGCATTGCAGTTCTTAACAAAGCAAGTTAAAAAGGAAAGAAACAGCACATCTTCAGTGTTCATACTGAGAGCTAAATCAGAAACTGTCCACTGTTCATGCTCTGGAAGCTTAAACCTCCATGTGTTTGGTAGCAGTAGTTCAGGAGGTTAACCATGCATGCAGTATGGTCTTCTTCACAGGTGGTTCATTTTAGACATCTCAGTTTTACCATTAGACCACAGCCAACTTCTGGTGTGGCCCTCCAAATACTCATGGACTGTCCCAAAATTATATACAAAATATATGACAGAGGTTTCTGCAAAGGGGCAAAAAGGTATTGCTCAAAAATTCATCCACTTTACTGTGAAGAACTTCAGCTCAACTAAAAAAAATGCTGCATAGTCTACAAAAGAAAAATAAGCAAATAATAATATTTCTCATGCCAGTTTTCACACTGAAAAATATCATGTCAGAATGACACCTGATCTTTTATTGGTTTCTCTGTGGTCTAATTTAGCTGGACATTTCCTTTCTACAGTTCACGCAGCAAAATTAGATACAATTCCAAGTATTCACATAATCTGTACCCATCTCTCTTCTCTCTCTCTCCCTCTCTCTCTCACCCTCACCCTCTCTCTATCGCTTGCTCTCAAATTACCTTCTGGTCCACATAAACAAACAGTCATTGGTGAGGTAGAGATATTTTGGACTGCAGTATTTATTGGACTGAAAATTCTCAATTTACTATTGGTTTGAGTTGTCATATTGCTGCTTATTAATCATTCTATCAGTGCAGAGACTTTCTGCGCTGGACCTTCCCAGGTAATTAATCATTCTGTCAAAAAGCCAGTCTCGTAATGTTACAGTCTGTTCATTTTAAAGGCATATATTTAGCAGGGATTTCTGGCTCGTCCAACAACACTGCTTCCACACACAGCTAGATATGAAACAAAGCTTTGGGTTGAGTGTAATTATTTACATGCTACTTAGATCCAGGAAAAGTGGGCCCTGGGTGGCACACTGGAGAGCTCAGTACCATAGAAGCAGGCAGGGGAGATAGCCACCATCCACCCTGTGAGGCAGCCTTCGATTCTGATAGCAGTGGAAGCTGTGACCTTATTTGGCAGCTCAGAGAATGTGCCTAGTGTAAGCAGCTAATTCAGTCACAGTGTTGCCCAGTCTGTGCTCTCCCTGTTCTCGACTGTAGTGGAATCCTTCAATTGCGCAATGCCATTGAATAATAGTGGCCCTCAAAGCCACTAGGGACTGAGCTAAGACCGTGGCCCTTTTTTAATGCAATTTGCCTGGCTATATATCTGAGGTCCCAGTGACAGCTTCATCCCAGAGCTGTCACTCCGAAGCACAGGATGTCCAGGCCAAGGCGCTGTGAGTTAGTGGGTCACATTTGAATTGGAAAACGTCTTTCATCACGACCCTGAGTTATCAAAGCCTTATGGTCACGTGTTCGTTTTTTCATCAGGTTCATTTGCACTTCTCATGATCTCGATACATCTGAAATACTGCAACAGTCCACGGTTCTATGCTTTAATTATATGCTCTGTTATTTAATCTCAGTTTATGATTGCGTCTTTACACATGGATTATTGCATGCGCCAAAGATTTTAATGTATCCTGCGCTACCCTTCAGACATAAGTATAAATCATCTACAATCGATACCCTCCATTTCTACACTCACATACTGCAGCAGCACTGCAAGCTCTGAAAAGTGCTAGGAGCCACAGGTTTTACCCAGATGGGGGCCATATTAATTGAGGGTTAAACACTAGATGTCTCTCCCAGCTGACCTGAGCCTCACATTGGAGAAACGGGCGCTCTACTTTCCACATTATTGTGGTACCACTGCCGTTGCAAGCTGCTGTATTCACCGTGATACTCATTGTTCTTCCTCTTAATTCTTTCTTGACTTAATATTCAAGTATTAATAATCATGGAGTAATAGGTTTGGAATTGTGCATTTCTTGTAAATGGTTGTGCTGAGCTCCTACAGTAGTTAAGCAGTGATTTGACACAAGACGGATTCTCTCTAAATAGCAGATGGACTCTGGTCAAAGTGACATTTAACTGACATTTATTGAGAGCACTTATTCTGTCTTCACTTTCTCAGCTCTAAAAATTCTTTTTTTGAGAACCTCATGATTTTTATTTTTTTTTTGAGAACCTCACGATTTTGTAAAGTCGATCTTGTCATGAAGTCAGGCTTGTCACCTTATCGACAAACAAAAAACTCCAGCTCCCTCCTTTCGTTTATGACATCATCACTGTCAGAGGTGATTTAGAAGAGATGTGAGCTGACTTACAAAACAAATATTTTGTTTAGTTTTTAGACAAATTTTAACACCCAGTTTTCTTTTTGCAGTATCTGAATATCGGCCCTGGTTTAACTATTAACATTATCTGGTAAACGTGTTTTGCTAATTTGACAGCTCACTAAGGTATTCGCTATCTATCCCTGCCATAATGGACATTACTGCTAGCAAGAACATTAAAGAGGACAGATGGCAATAATTAGTTCATGAGATTTTCAGTGAAGTAAATTAAGTTGTTATACATTCATACTTTAGTGATCATGTTGTACAAAATCTCACCAGACTTCAGTTGGGTAGAAACCAGCATCCAACTGAAAAAATTGCACCTACATTAGAATTAGAATTAAGAAAAAAAAAATCCAAACAGCTTTACATAAACATTTTCCAGCACATAAACAGTTTTCATTTTATGTCATCATTTTCAAGCATATCTGTTACTGTAAATGATAATCCAGTGACTATCCTTAGTAATGCATATTTATGGGATACTCTCAATGCCTGGCCATCACTGTCAAATGAGAAAAGTGTGCGTACGTCTGTGTGTGCATGCCTGCATCTGTGTGTGTGTGTGTGTGTGTGTGTGTGTGTGTGTGTGTGTGCATGTAATGCCATATGTGCTGTGTGATGCCAGGCTGGCTCGACAGCAGATTGCTCCAGGCTCCCACATGAGCGGACTAACAGAGATGATGGAGCGGAGACAAGCTTCCGGAAAAGCTGAGGTTCCACCGACGTGCTGTTCCTAATCTCTCTGGTGTGGCCTTCAAAGAAGCGAAGCAGCAGTGTACAAAGGCAGGCGGAGCAGGCGGAGCAGGCGAAGCAGGCGGAGCCCGCGGGCCTCGCTTGCTGTCACCCTCTGCAAAGACGAGCCACCTGGCAGCAGCCGGGCATTTTTAATGGCTTCATTATCGGATGGGGATGCTTGGGCCTGCGCGGGCTGCCATGGCAGGACGGCCCCTCTGCCCATAAACCAAACAGGGGCCATGTCTGCTGTAGCTTAGACGCTGCGTGGCTCCGCTAATTGATAAAGGCCAGGTGAGACCAGGAATGTCCTTTTTCATTTCATTTTCAGTAGTGCGCCCGTGTTGAGTGGCTCGTAGACTGGCACTAGCATTTAAGCTCTACGAGCTCAGCTTGAACAAAGCACCCATGTATCCCCCAGGCGTGGATATCAGAGCAGGCTTGCCGTGTGCATGCATACTTAAGTGCATTCGACCAGGCAAATGTTTATCTGGTATGTTATGTGTGCAATTTTACTTGCTAGTGCTGTGTCATTAGAAAGGGAAAAAAAATCCCAGTGTTATGAAGGCTGTAAATGTACATATGGAGATATTTGCTGCCATCTGGAAAGGGCTGTAATGTCTCCATTCATTTGTGTTTTAGAAAGGACAGGGACAAATTCAAACACCACCACCTCCCTGTGCCAGTGTGATGTATTTCCCAACACCGTAGTACCGTAGTGTCGGTAAATTCATTAAAAACATATCTTGAATGAAAGGCAAATGCATTACTCATGTGGTAACACAGCTTCAGGCTGTCTTTGTAGTGTATGACAGTAATTTCCTTCTCTTTTCTCCTTACACAGGGTGAGACTGAGAGAGTGTTTAGAACCTAGTGGGCGGAGGGGAAGCAGTGTGGCTATCCATAGCCTTTAGCGGGGCTATTTTAATTGGAATGTGCCCTGCAAAGCCCTAAAGGCTGGGTGATGAATGCATGAAGAGGCACCTCTGGTCTCGCGGACACGGCTTAAGTCAGCAGCACGAAAACACCTCATGGCTCATAAACTTGCGACTCTCATTGGCTTTGCCATGCCATACAGGAAGCTTAGATCCTCACCACGCCAGCTTCGGTGGAAACTTTGCTTTCTGTGCCGGAACACCAGAATTGTTTTATTTTATTACTTTCATTTTCCTGTTTTTATATGCTTCTTTCTCTGAGGACAGTTATTTATCACGGCCCCTTCCGAGAGAAAGGCACAACAAAAGCTCAAAGCGCAGGACTGGGGGTGGGATGATTTATCATTCTTTGCCGTGCTCCACTTCTGCTCTCCTGAGTGAAACACAGAAAGACAATTCACTTCGTCACTCCCCCTCACAGTTCAGCTCCATGTCTTCCTCCCTGCATCCTCGCTAATGATTCGCTGACAAGGGCCGTGTGTGTGGGGGCAAGAGTCCCCACAGCTGCTGCCGTGTATGTGCCAGGGAGGAGTCCTAGTTAATTACTCCACTAATGAATGCGCAGAGGCGGTCTGATGAGCCGCCCGTCATACGAGCAGCCCAGTGATTTGCGAGTAGGGGGCGGCCCTCGTCTCGGAGCAGAGGTGCCTTCCCTGCCGCAGACGCAATTATTTTGAATTGTTGTTCCACAAAAATTTGTATACCTGACAGCAGGTACTTGCTGGTGTTTGCCCTCTCCTCATCTCCCTGGGAAAAGCTGCATCTGTACTGTAAAAGGAATGGGAACAGCCTACCACACCAAATTAACTGAGGCAAGACAGGTTCATTAAAATGCTGAAATGAAAATAAGCTTCCATATTTTACGCAGAGCCTTGAGTGTCTAGTTTCAAATGCACGCTGTCTTTTCCAATTCCTTGAAACCCACCATAATTACCAATACGTGTTGGGAAAACACAAACATCAAATGACTTTGTGTGACAAACAGAACCACTGGCCCTTGTCTAGCTCTGCACTTGGTTCTCAACCTTTAATTTAACTGTGAGGAGAGTCACATTTTGCCCTTGAGGCTTGGGGCAGGTCATCATCATTAATCTTAATCTGCATTGGTTTAGTGCATGCTCATCCAGCTGGCTCTCCCGGTGTTGGTGGTCCTGCCAATGTCATGCCACTCTGTCCATGATCTCGAAAGTCATTCTCTCTAGCCTTCTCTTTCAGTATTTACACACTTGTATGTAAACAGCACTAAGCTATAACACAAATGTAGCCTAAGAACAGATTTCACATGTACAAATTGTGTACAACACTACAGTGGGTTATAGCACCAGATTTGCAAAACTCCATCACTGAATTTAAAGAGAGATATAAAAAAAGCTAGGGGTTCTGGAGTGAATCCATATCCAAGTTTAGAAAATAAAATACATTCAATTTTAGGAAAAATAGGAACAATATATCAACTCTTGAGTAACAGGGAAAATGCTCCCAATTTTGCTTGCCTGTAACCTATGTGTGTGGGTAGTGGATGTGTGTTCTCAAGGTAGTTTAAGTGAAAGAGGGTCTTAATGATTATTTGTGTTCTCGGGGTAATTACTGAGATAGGGTTCTAACTCACATACCCAAGGTTTCATATGGACCTTAATATAACCCCCACAGACACTCGTTAGTGAGGTGACTTCTAGGACATTTCCACCACTCTCTTTAACCCAAATGTAAGCAATTACTTTGCCGTGGACAATCATACCCTGTCAAGCACTCTGGCGTTAACCATTTTGTTAGCATAAGAAGCTAGCATTCGCTGTTTTGTCTGGGTAAAAGAAACACTGTTCCAGAGCATTGCCGAAGTTTAGACCTATACAAATACATCCACTATCCTAGTTTATGTCATTAACATTTGCAGAGACAATGTAATCACATTAAAGGCTTTTACTTACATTAGTCCTCTCACTGTTGCTTCACTAGGGTGGGTAGAGATGTCCACACACGCACGCTCTAATTGACTGAATTTCAGCTGATGGAGCTGAAATCATGGCAGACTCTGCAAGGGAAGAGGCCTTCGTTTGACAGGAGCGTTACTCAGCCTTTCAGTGCAGTGGAGAACGAAAAGGTGGACTCGAATCATACAGGCAAAATGCACTGTACTGTCGCATCACTAATGAGTAATTCAAGACTGCTAAATCTAATATGGGTGGGATTAGTAGGGGAGGACTTATTATGTGTCAAGGCTATATTATCAGAGAGGAATGATTACATGAAGAAAACATTCACCAGAGAATTGACATGTCTTCTTGCATGAATATGTCATTATTGAATTTATGTGCACTGACACCAGAAAAAATGTTGGGTGTAGACTCTTGGGCATAAATGCAATTGGATACACAAAAACATTCGTAGTGTGTCTCTGCTTCAGTAAAGCATGTTCTTTATGAGTTTATTCTACTGACTGGATGGAAACACATCACTCACCACTCATTCATAGACTCAGACAGACACATTGCCATCTACACAGATCATTGCACACGGACACACACTATACATGAGATGCTGGTCACCCATCTGTGCTGAAATAGGTAAGTTGCTAGAATAATTTGAATGAATTGATTTGAAATTATTTGATTGGTTAGTGACACTAACCAAATGTTCCACAAAGCCTTTTTTTCTTCCATTTCTGCAGTGTGATGTCAGAACAGTGTGATGTCAGAACAGTGTGATGTCAGAACAGTGTGATGTCAGAACCATTTGGTTTTGGTTTGTAGGAGGATAAATATGGCTAAACCATGAAAACTGAGACATGTAGGTTCATGTCATTTTTTATCATTTGTATAGAAAACAGAGGAGAAGTTTATGAACATATCATAAATAATATTGGGGACATTTTTCCCACAATGATTTTGGAAGGGAAAGGGTTTATTTAATACTGTCAGTTGTATTTAAATTAATTCTCTTCTAGGTCATGATAATCCATCATGTCACTTGTGGTTGGCATGGTGTTTTATTATACAAAATGAAACGTAATTCCAAAACAGTAAATTATTCAGTTGTGTTACACAGTTGTAATGCAGTGCCTACCACTGCAAAATTCATCACAGTTTTGTAATTTTCTTTCATGATATTTTAAAAGATCTTGGCAGTAAATTAGTAAATAATACTGGCAAGTTAGAACAAGCTAGCATAGAGTCTACGTTTAATATCTGACCTCAAAGTAACAGACAATATGAATTAAACACATTTTTTTACCATCAAATTGAAAAAAAATAGTCATAAGTTTATATATATATATATATGCAGCCCTATGTTCTTTTGGCTATGCTATGCTATGTGCCTTCTTGTGCGTGGTAAAGGAGAGTCAGCGCTCACTTATAGCATTGCAGGACATAATGACTGATTAACATACGTGTGTGTGGAAATATATGCTCATGGCAGATATTACATCTTTATTTTCACATATTAGTAGGGATGCCGCAGTGCACATCGATGATGGCGGAGATTTAAGCGGCGCTGAAGCACTCGGCTGCCTCCCTCAGTATTTTCTAATTAAAGGCAGAGCGGGGGCTTTGCAGAGCGGGGCAGTAAATCACATAGGCTCTCAGGTGCATTCTTTGTGCAGTGGCATTTCACTGTCAGGAAAACTGATTGACTTTCCCAGGATATTTCTGCGCGCAAAAACGTGCTATCGCCTCACACCGAGGCAAAATGAACTAGTAAGAACCTGCCCTACAGCCTATTTTACACACGGGGATTTTGTGAGTGATGAGAGAGTTTGTTTTTAGTGCACTCAGATGTGTTGATTATCTTTCTTCTCTTCAGTACAGGCCTGTAAGTTGACCACCCAAAACAAACAAGCAAAACAACAACAACAACAACAACTGTATAACACTACAGTTTTATTTCTACACAAATAACCACAGTGCACTCTGTGGAATCTCCTTATATATTTTTATGCACACACACACACACACACACACACACACACACATGCCCAACCTGAAATTGTTTATGATTATTATTCCAAAAGTCCTCAAAATGCAACTACAGTTGGCAACGTAACCATGGCGCACAGGCTGCAGGCTAGTTATTAGCCAGGCATGCAGCCATTTTACACCAGACACGAACCGCAGTCTGCTGCTGCTTTTGTCATAGTTTTCCTTCAAAAAGTCCATATTATAATGAATAGCAAAAACATTAAGAAGTATTAACTGTCATTTGTACCTTTGTATTGGTGCAGCTGAGTAAAAATATATACTAGGCAAGCTATTTTCTGATTTGATTATGGGACTAGATTAATTATAGGACTAGATTGATTATAGGACTAGATTGCTTTAAGATGTACAGATGCAGTTGACCTTGCTGAATTATTGTGAGATGTTCACTGAATGGAAGCCTTGAAAAATACTTTTCAATAGGAACACCAAAATGTATCTCATTTGTTGTCATTCAGTGTTAGCTGGCTAAGGCAGCATGTATATGGGCAGTTATGTTTTACTCATAATTCTATCACCCCTTTTTCAGAACACTGAGAAGTGCCAGGCTGCAACAGGCCAGACCCTGTATTGAAAATCATAAATTTCATTTGTCAGATTTCCTGTAATTTTGCTAATAGAGTGACATTATAGAATCCTTCATAATATCACCAGAAGGTACACATAGACATGCCCAGCCATCCTAATGACCAGGTTTGATTAGTTCCACTCTTGGACTGAAATGCGTCCAGTAGTCACCTGCATGAGTTGATATTTTACATTTTATTTTATTAATGAAATGTGTTTATACATTTAATTGATTTTTTCCATCTACTTTTTTTTACCCTTTGTCAGAATCTGAAGAGTTGTCAGAATCTGACTGTACAATTGAAGGTTTCTAGTATCAATATCATAAACTTAAATATGCACTTTCTTAGAGTGGAGATACATACAAACCTCCAATCCATTCAAACTCCACATACACACAAGAAAAACCCAGATGCATATAGTTAAACAAAGCAAAAACATTATACATCCATGCATAAGTGGAACTAGATCACTAAGTGATGTAAATTGTTGGATGCAAATAGATTTTATTCAAACAAATTACGTTTAATGAAAAGAAAGTGGAATGAAAGAGGGTAATTAAATGAAATATCTTACATGGTGAGTGACCAAAAGGCCTGTGAGTAAAAGAGAAAGCTTTTACTGATCTCAAAAAAGTGTGTTTGTTTACTTAGCTGCAGCTCTCATTCATAAATTCAACTGTGTTTTAAGCCAATAGGTCACACTGCAAGTAGCAATTACATCTAATTGGCTGCCTACAAATATGAATCAATTTTTGTCTCCCACCAGCCCCTTGCTGGGGCCAACAGTCCTAGATTTTACACTGACTTTCTTGGCTCTATATGTATGAATGCTATGCAGAATTGCTTTTTCTTTGCAGTTTTAGATCCACCATTAAATCACATGCTCTAGAGAGGCCAAAGCTATATTTTCATCAGTTCTTATATTAAAGTATAAATTGATATGCTTTTGCAAATTTTGTCAGAAGTCACAAAAGGTTTGGAAGCTGGTAAAATGTTGTTTTATAACCTACAATGAATGCAGTAGAGGATTGCTGTGACAAAATAAAGAACCTAAGGTTGTAATTTCAGTTCTTAGGCATTGAAAAATGATCCTGCTTATGAAATTCCCACTTGCTCACCTGAGACCCACACAAAAAGAAGGAAAGTATGTAATTTCATTGATAAGTAGGGATGAGCAACTTGCTTTTATCTGTGTTCTTCCAGAGAGTGCTCTTTTCTGCTCTCTGTCCTATACTTACGTCAGCAGAACTTTAGTGTTTGCATGAATGTTAATGATTGGTCTTAAGCATACAGCATGAGTGAATAAAACTGACTGAAATTTAGATATATTGCCTTTGAATAAACCCCAAAGCTCCATGGGGTCATATGGTAGCACTGTACAACGGCACAACAAAGAGTTATCATTTCCACACTATTTCTGAAGGCTAATTCTAAAGTTACAGTTTGGGGGGGGATGATCTCATACACAGCTAAATTGCAGCCCACATTTTTATTCCATAAGATTAGTTCATGGATGTTACACCTACTGGAATTTTCACATTTTACTGACTGCTCAGAATTTACACAAAAAAGAGAGAATTCAGGTTTTTTTTTTAAAGAGTAGTGCCATGTGTTATAGTTGCTTAGCTTTAGACATTAATGGGAGCTTGGGGAAAGTGGGAGTGTAGAAGTGTTTGCTATAGAGAGTTCAGAGGCTACTTGTGTAGTCTTTCATGGGCTGATCCCCTTTTGATGGTATAAATTATATATGTGTGTGTGTGTATTACATATATACACACTACTGGTGGTAAATTCTTTCCCAGTTATAGGTAATATTTCCCTAAAAAAAAAGATTACCCAAAACTTTAAATCTTCGGTTCATCACGCAGGATCTTTGTATGTCGTCGAGTAGGGGAAAGGATGTGTGTGACATCAGCTGTCAAACATGGAGAAGAAAGTGTGGTGTTCTGGGGTTATTTTGCTGGATCCAGAGTCTGTGAATTGTACAGAGTGAGAGGCACCCTGAACCAAAATGGCTACCACAGCATTCTGCAGAGCCATGCAATACCCTCTGGTATGTGCTTAGTTGGTCAGGGGATCATCCTACAACAAGATAATGACCCAAAACATAAGTCCAAGCTATGGCAGAACTACCTAAGGAAAAAAGAACAAGATGGTAAGCTTTAAAACATGAAGTAGCCAGCACAATCTCTAGACTTAAACCCCATCAAGCTGG
>JAOXYF010000010.1:5128285-5151083 GCA_028565775.1 Sternarchorhynchus goeldii
TTTGGGATTAACTGTACAGAGGAGTGAAAGAGTCTCCAGAGTCTTCAGACTTAAACCCCATCGAGCTGGTTTGGGATTAACTGTACAGAGGAGTGAAAGAGTCTCCAGAGTCTTCAGACTTAAACCCCATCGAGCTGGTTTGGGATGAACTGGACAGAGGAGTGAAAGCAAAGCAACCAACACGTGCCACACATTTATGGGAACAGATTTAGGAAGAACTTTCTGAAGAATATTCCATGATTCCTTTTTTAACTGTGCAATGACACTTTAAACTCAATAGTTTCCAATAAATAACTGGAAAAATTGGAGTGTTCTAAAACTTTTGACTTTAAACTTTAAGACCAGTAGTGTAGTAGCTTTTCCAGTAGCCTACAGGAAAAATGTGAAAACCTTTTGAGTCAGCAAGGCTGAGAAGAACAAATACTAATTTAAAGGCTTGAAGCTAATAACATAGCTTGTCCAGTTCAACTAGTATACCACAGTTCATTCAGGAACTAGTCTCTCATGATATTAGAAGCAGGAGTAGAGGGTGCAGATGAATACCCACACCATTCGTAGACCAGCATGTGGGAGAAACTAGATTAACCTTTCATTGATATGGAGCTAAGATGCCCATAGTCTCTCAGCATTTGATTTCAGTCTAAACCACCAACACTTCATGACCCCATATTTGAACAGAACGTACCCCCTGCTCAGTATGGTCTGAAACTCCAGTCAAATCAAAATAGGATTAAATACACTATTACCTCCCTGAGTGTCTGGTTTGGCCCCCAAATGGTGTTCAGAAAAAACAAATAATGCTGGAACACTGCAAAAATTCGTTTAGAGTTGATAAATGAGTAATCACAGAAGAGCTTTTAGCTTTTAGAAAGAACTTTCAATGTAGATGTGACGGCGAGGGCGACTGAGCAGGAGCAGACGCTACTGGAAACATACTGAAGGGTTTATTAACACAGAGTTGCCAGTGGCGCACAAACAAAGCAGCAAAACAACAATAACGCAAGAGACAAAGAGTCAAGGCAACGAACGTAGAGCAGCGTGTAACAGAGGCTGGTAGCAGTTCGGCTGGCTGGCTAGATAATGTGCAGCACTGAGTGTGCTGCATGAGGGCTTTAAGTAGTCCACTGGTGATTGGCGTCAGGTGCACTCAATACACCGGTGATTGCGAACGTGGCAAGGTGGGCGTGGCTTGGGAGCTGGGTTCACGATGAGACGTGACAGTAGACCTTAAAGTTAAGTTTTTATGCACTGATGAAGTTCAGTTCTCATGAATACTGTTCTTAATAAAGCTTAAATGCAGTATAAACATCTAAGCTGTATTTGCACAATACATGGTTACTGTAATACTTACTGCTCAGTGTCTTGTAATTTACTTTAAACTCTACTTAGGTGTATGATGTCTAACATAAGGCTTGTGTAAGGGAATTTAGTGATTCATGATTCATGTTACATTCTGAATTAAATGTCTCTCTCTAGTTAAGCTAGTTGCCGGTCAGGCTGACCCCAGTCTAAATATCTTTTTGAGTGTCCTTCAGCATATACACAACACCCTTCCTATCTGACGGTCGGTCTGACTCGGATCCGAGCGTAATCCAAACACCTTCTTAGTGGAGGTCACTTCTTGGCGTTTCGCACCCCATCCTTAAGACCAATCATCTAGTTGTTGATTCAACCTTGGACCAATCATGTTACCCCACGCCATCACTTTCTTCTTCCTGTTCTATCTCTTTCTTCTATTTAAACTTTTATATTGTTAATAAACTTCAGAGCATCTTCTTGACACCCGTGTGTGTTGTGAATTTGTTCTCCGGGATCCTGTAATGAGGCATACTGAGGGCTGAGCTAATTTGGTGTGTGAACCCTGAAGGTACCCTGTGTCGGTCGGACTGAACAGAGACTAAAACCTAACAGCTTGTAAAAGAGAAAACTAATTAGGGTGGCATTTGGAGAAATTATTAAGTTTGATTATGAGTATGAGTATGAGTAATGAGTATGATCTGTAACTGTTTAGAATATTTATGAAACAGATTGGCAGAATCTGCCATTTTCTTCATTCCGTCTCTATCCTGTTCGATTCAGTGAAACGTCTATGACGTCTAAGTGCAAGATGAACAACCACATTTGAGAGCTTTTCGGCATAAACAGATGAAGAGCATATGAGAACAGACGTGCTCTTTACCTGTTCTGGAGAAAGAAATGTGTTTAATCTGTAGCTGCAGACTTATTTTAGCCAAAACAATTTTTTTTAGAAAAGATTCACAGTACTGCTCCAGCCAACAACTATTAAAAATATGGAGAATAAAATTCAAGTCTTACACTGTTGAGCACTGATCGTTTTTACTTTTGTGACGTGTGCAACCCACTGGACATTTTGTCCTTAGTTCTTGAAATAAAACAGCTGTCCAGAAATTGAGCAGAAATGGCTGAAATCTGGTAATTAAATGTGAAGGGTGTAACCAGTTGAGACAATTGCTGACCTCACTAGCTTTGACATTGCACTGCTGTGCGCTGAAAAGTGCTCGGAATTGAAAATACGCCTGGCACTTGCTGTGACATTTTGCAAAGACATAAATGCCTTGCTTAAACGTGAATTATATTTCAAGCATGCCAAACATCTGAAATTAATATTACAGGCATTACTTATACATCCAATTCCTACACACATACCATTTCTGTTTAATCCTCTTTGCCTGCACCATGTACTTCCCTTCTATCTTTTTCATCCTGTTTGTCCTTAGGTGACAGGGGGATTGGCCATCAGCCAGTTCCACAAGTTTAGCATCCGGAAGAGGCATGATCCAACCCATCGTTCAGAATGGTTGGACTGACATTACAAGATGAAAAGGCTGTTGATCAAGCATTTTCCTGCAGTGGGTTTCACAGATCCAATCAGATTCCATTTTATTCCATTGCAGAGAGGGACATTTGCAGAACCAGTGACATTTGGATCCTAGATGTGTTTTAAAAGGGAAGAAAGAGGGCATGCTTTTGTGAATGATTATTAATATGTGATTGGATACCATTTTAATATTAGTGAAATGCCATTCCCTACTATATGTTTTTTTCATTATATAATTGAATTAGTATTTTTGGCAATGTGGTGAACATTTTGCACATTTTAGTCATTTATTTCATTAGATATACTGGCAAACACTTTACTGAAGGGCACGGTTTAGAAGGCTACATAACACCAGTATAAGCCCTTCATAGCAACACATGCAATGTATAAATATTTAGAAATTGTTATACCAACAAGTTTAAGCTGTTATAAAAGCTGATCGGGAAAGTATTTATTTTTGTTTATTTGTTTGGTTTTTTTTTTTGGTTTTTTTTAGCAGATACATGTCTTAACTGGATAGCGCAGAATGAAATGAGAGTTTATGTTCCTATGGAGACATGTTAAACAAAAGCATCACATGGGGGATTTTCCTGAAGTAGAAATGTAAGCAAGCGCTAGCTGTAGCTATTAATTTAACAGACACTGACTGGTTTTGTCAAAAAACATTTTATTAGAATTGTTTGAGACTGCAGAATTATGCTAAACTGACATTAGCATAGCAGTGTCTATCGACAAACTCTATGACACAGGTCAAAACAGACAAGTGCTTTTATATCAGTGAGAGAGAATGAAGCCTAACGTTTTAAGAATATTAAACACATTTGCCATGTATTATTAATTTTGTGTTATATATTTCACTTTTAACTGTCACAATATGAAATCTATAGCTCAGTCAACTCACTACACTGAAGGGCTAGAGAAAGTATGCATAATGCTGTCATTACAGCATTATGACATTACATAAGCCTTCACAAAATTTTATAAACACCCAAATGGAGCTTACTTGACTTAAGGGCAAAAGAAAATATGCTGATAACTGGCATTACAATCAGTGTCAAAAACTTTATTAAAACATGTGGTAAGGCTGCCAGACTGCTCTTACGAGTGCATTTGTCTGCTTTCTTTAAACATTCACACTAACTACATTAAATGCACAGTAGCATGTAAAGTTTGATGATAACCAGTGGCATAAGGGCTGCTCAGTGTGTCAGTGTGACTGCCAGCATGACGCCGGGAGGGTTTTGGCATTGAGTCACTGGGGAAGTCCTCTAGTTGTTCCACAGTAGTGCTGCTGTCACAAAACGGGGGGGTTTGACTGTGTTTTCTTTTTATAGATAGAACTCGCTTTCAGGCCAATTTTGTGTGCATTTACAGATGGTTGATACTGCATTACATTCTTTATGGAATCAGTTGTGATGTTACATCTTTAAGCAGTGTGTTGTACGCACAGGCAAAATAACACATAGGTTGAACGGATCAAACACGCCCCCTTCTTTATTTCAGTATGTACACGGTGGAATGGAATTGATGGACGGGGTCCTGTTTGTTTAAGTCCTTGTGCTATTTTTATTTTTTTAAAACACACCTTATTTTTTAAGCTGAGTAAACAGTTATCGGAAATGAATAAACATGACTGAGATTAACTGAGATTAAATTAGTGGATAAATTTGTTATAACTATATTTGATCAGAGACTGAAGCTGTTATAAAGGTCAAGTCTCTGATTTAATTATTTTTATTTTTTTACAAAATAAACTGAGAATTTTTCTACCCACAATATATTGAAGAAACATTTGGGAAAGTGTGGTCATGATGTGTTACTAAAACATTTAGATACTCTCTAGACTCCTAATAACAATGAGACTCAATATATTTCCTTCAGGCATGTATATCAGTGCATATTTTGAATAATTTACTTGCCAAAATTACCAGGTTTGGGGCAATAAAATGTAATAAAGGGGAAAGAGATCATTAAATATGCATTGAGCGTGCTTTGGGAGAATGTGTATTATTCTGGCTCTGCATGCTTATTTCTAACATCTCTGAGAGAGTTCCATTTCATTTCGAAGCCCCGTGGGAGTGCCTTAATCAGTCCTTATTGTTGACTCTTGACATAAACACATTATGAGGACTTTCAAATGGAACTGCATGTTTGGCACAAGCAGGTTCCTGGACTGATGTCTAAGTAGCATCTGAATGGCAGTGGATGATCAACCCTGGGCGTTTTCTGTGTCACCTCTGCTACGGTTTTAGAATGCTAAGCTCAGCATTTTTTATTATTATGGTGTCATTTCAGGGTTTGATTGTCCTCTTAAATCTGGGTTTACTGTGCTTATGCTTAAAAACTCTCATAAATAGCTGGTGTTGTATTCACTCTTCATTGCATAAGCTGAGCATTTCTTCCATGTGACCAGCAGGTTAAAAGCTACTGGACAGTAGATTTAGTGTTTTGAATACCTCCATCTCTAGCAATTTGCACACTGTTTTACTTCAGTTTGGTTCTTTCATCATTTCTGACCATGATTGGGTCCTTCCCTATTTAGAGCCACCAACCACCGTATAGCTCTTGCCTAAACCCAGCAAAGGAATGTAGTCACACACATGCAAGCATTCGGACTACCGAGCCTGTGGACTGTGATGAAGCCCATCCTGAATGCCTTCGCAAGCAACAGACTGTCTTTTATGTTTGACTGCTCTGAGGTTGACTGTTCGTCTGCGGTTACCATTAAACATCATGTTCTCTGGAGCCTCACCTCGCGCTCCCTCATTGCCACCCTCACATTTATATTCCTAAATTCTTAAATCATTCTTAATTATAATGTATATTTTGTACATTTTTTTTTGTAAAGTTTTCTCTTTTTATCAATCTTTTAACTGGGCGTGAGTGGCTGAGCATCACAAAAGCATTTCACTGCCTGATGTACCATGTAAGTGACAAATAAACTTTGATTTGATTCGATTCGAGAAGATACTTTGAAGCATCGTCTTTTGAATTTCATGGCTCTAAGTTAAAGGATGTACCAAGAAGCACTGTGGGAGAAAGAGTTCAAGCAGGCCTTGAAGCCAACCATTTCATATGACAAAAAAGCCAACAGCCAAACTGTTTGCCAGCTAGGTTAACAGAAACCAAGCTAGTTATCCTAGGCAGGCTAGGCCTAGCTTGACACCATATATAAAAAGCAACACAACCAAACAAGCTATCCCGCACAGTAAACCTAGCCAGAAAACATAGCCAGAAGTCTTAGTCATCCAGTCTGTCAATAGTATAAATTGTTCTTTATTAATATACAGGTGTTTCTGCCATTTCACCATTTATTAGCATTTCTCATTCACATAAGATATATATGATATAAAATGGCTCTAGCACTTGTATGAAATGTGCGCTGAATTTATGAAGTAACTAAGATGTAATAGACTACACATTCTTTCCACATCATTCCCAACTTGATCACACATGTCTCTTGATCACACGTCTCTTGTAATTGTGTATGTCATTATTACTCCCGAAATTTGAAATATTGTGCCATTCAATGGGAGGCTCCAATTTGGCAATCCAAAGCCCGAAATGTCCAAAAAATTATATCTGTAAAATATATCTGTTCAGATATTCGGTTCTAATATTGTGCATAATAAATGAAATCCACTGAGGTCTAATATCCTCGAATTCATTAGAAATAAAACCTCTGGACCCCTTGAAGGTAAGAGCTGTATACATGCAGTTTACCTGTGTGTGTCTATGTATCTATTATAACACATTAATGTAACTTCCTATAATGTGATTCTGTAACTGACAACACACCAGTCTAAATTATTTTTTACAAACAATGCATGTCAGTTTGATTCTCATGGGTTTCTGTAATAATCCATCTTTTCTCCTGTGACTGACCTCAGGTTTTACTGTAAATTAATAATCATTCAGAACACAGTTTGTCTTATGATGTCATAATAGGTCTAGACAGCCTAATTCCAGGTCAACCATTACAGCTCATCACTCCAGTGAAACATCTGAGCTTGACCTTGGTTGAAATGAGATCACTGGTTAAGTCCTGGGCAATGCTGCAGGTCTACAAACTCCCTGACCAGGATTTTAAGTAGGTTATCTGTGCCAAATATCCACACTACACTGAGCTTGATGTGTGAAACTAGATGTGATGTGATTCAGTGTTAATCTCTAAGAGACTACAACCACATAGATCTCAGTGTTATATCTCAGAGCTTGATTTGCATTTTAATGGCTTTTGTCCGGACTGCAGCATCCCTCCAGCTATTCTGTTATGGCTACAGCTCACCAATTAATTATGCAGAATGGCTACACATCACCAAGGCGGGAGGGAGGGGCTCTTGTGTGTGATTAGAAGGGATGTTATTGGACTGTATATCATTAACTGCATTCACAGTGTAAATTTATCCAAACAGAAAGCTATGCCTACTTTCAGTGAGCAAATATAAAATAACTTGATTTAAATTTTATACAAGCACACACTTCTTTTTCACATTCTTTCACCCTACTCTATAGCTAAGGCTATTAACATGACAAAAAGCATGAGTTACAAAGGACATGCTTATTAAACCTTCTATTACACAAAGCTTTCTTGTGGAGGTTTAAAATGTCCTTTAATATATTAATATACTGTTTACTAATTCAGCAGTACAGATTAACAGAGTAAAATATTCAATCAACATTAATTTGGGTAAATTGAGCATATGAGAGCTGAATGAAATCTCAGCACTTTAGTGAGTGTGTCCAGCACCTCCGATCTAGATAAATCTAATCTCTTATGACCTTCGAGAGACATGTCAAATCAAATTAAGTCCTAAAAGCTAACTCACTGTATTCACTTGTGCTATATTCATAAATTAGTTACATTTCAATATGTGATTATGTGTTATAGACTCATATAACAGGGACATTTACAGTAATGATTCATGAAGACTCACTTAACACATCTGATATGGAACTTTATCGAATCAAGTTTAAGAAAAGGTCGCCTTGTTTACAAATAATTCTTCATGGTTGCTGTGTGTAAAATGCATAATTACTATGTGTAATACAGAAGCAGCGAGGCAGGTGGATGGAGGCATGTGGCTGAGGTTGTCGTGTATGGGTGAAGTGGCATCTGCTGGGGGGCAGCGGAGTCAGCGGCAGCAGCAAGCATCAATGTGTCCCGAGTGTAGAGGTTTGTTTTTTATCACCACGGAGGGGCAGGAGCGGTAGTGCGACACCACCATGTTCAGTATGCAACTCACCCATCGCACAGGAGCCTGCAGAGGCTTCCAGAGAAATACGAGCAGCACAGTCACACTTGGCCGGCGTCCCTGCGTCCCTTTCTCTTTTCTTTATCTCCTCCCCTCCAGCTCGAGGAGGGACACGGAACGGCCGTCCAAAAGGGACACCGAGCATTTGCTTCGTTTATCTTCCACGATGAGTGTACCAACGCGTTCCTTCCCCATAGCATAGTTCTGTCTTCGAAGTGTCTTAGTTGACCTCCTTGGTCTCCAGCCCCTGCGAAAGTAATGACATGCTAAACATTAGACATGTTTTGTCATTCTCATCAGTACCCTAGCGTTCTTAACTCTGGTTTCAAAGCAGCTGTCTTAAGTTTTTCACTGCAGGGGGTGGGGGGTGGGGGGGGGTATAGTTCCATTCATGTGGTGTCTAATAAATGCAAAATAAAACATTGCATTTCAGAGGTACACTTTACCTGTCACACTGGGACAAATCAGATTTGATGGTGAAGTCAGACAGAACAGGAGCATTTCCTTATTTTCATTTGTATGTATCTTATTGTTTTCCAACACAGATCTTGCAATCGCTGACATGTGACACAGGCTCTTCTAGACAGAATGCTGAGTGTTTACACTGGGCTTTAGTTCCTTTTTTAGATGTAGGATGTAGCTTTTGTCTTAGCAGTAAAGCTCTGTTCCATTTAAGTGTCAAGATGTTGCTTTGCTGCTCATGAACCTTTGATAAATTGCATCTGGATGTGTTTTCTGACATTACATTCTTCTGTTAAGAGTCGGCTGCTGACAAACAGAGACGCTAAAAAAGCCCAGAGCAGGATAAAAGCACCATAAACACCATGTTCATCTCTTAAACTTATGATTTCCAATGTGGTCGGAAAACTTTGTACACAATATCCTTCTGATGCTTTTTTTTAAACCTTGCTGAGAGCAGGCAGTAGATGTGAGCTTTTTTTGGTAAAGCCAGATGTCCAAACCGGACCTTCAGCCACCTCCCCCCATGCCACATGTAAATGCCCTTCCACTGGTCCTGATCTTGAGCTCTGAGAAGCAGACCTGCAGTTGTCCAAAGGAGCCTGATGTCTTTACGAGCTCTAGTTCATGGTTGTTAAACCTCTGCTTCTGATTCAGATCGGCCGTCGCAGTTCGGGACTGACTCCACGCTGGAGCGCTACCTGTTTCTATCACAGCCCACGCTCCTGGCTGAATCCTCACCGTGAGCTCACTGAGTCTGCAGTCGGTTGACGGAGCTTAAGCCATGCGCCGTCTTAAGTCTGTGTATCCCTGCTGCGTGTGCTGTTGTTTTGGGTTTTTTTGGCTCGCCAGTGACTTGTGCCGTGTAGCGTAGCACGGACTGTGTCGAGCATGGTGGGTTGTGATGTTGTGGAAGAAAGCTTGAACAGTGGCGAAGGACCACTGAGGCGTATGAAAGCAAAACAGTTTTCTGTCAAAGCTTCTGTCATTTAGTTCCTTTTCCCAGACAGCCGTGCCACTAGCAAGAAGAAGTTTTGTTCAGTCGCATTGCCTGAAACAGAGTGTTTCTGTATTACCAAAACTACAGCATAGAGCAAACTGAAATATAACATCAAAATAAGGAGTCAAGGAGACTTTTTATGAGCCATTTTAATGCTCTGCTTCCAGCACATGCGGTGCCCAGTGAGAAGAAATACACACTTGGCTGTGACTGATGCTTGTCTGGAACTCCTGTGGTCTGAGGGATGGATAGAGGAGAGCATAGCAGTGCATTATTGTTTTTGCTTAGGATGGACCACGCTGGTCATCCAGCTCAAATGGAACTCTCTTGCCTTTTTACACTTGCCTTTGCACTGCCCCTTTGATGCATACATCATGTGTCCAGGAGGCACCAGAGCAGAAACTGGAAGATAAAGAAACACTAATTACAGTGACCTGGAATTTTAAGGTGGTGTGGCAGATAACGTTTGCAATTTCTTCTGTATTTTTCCTATTCAGTGGCTTTAAAGATTCATCCTTTACCAATCTGTCTACACTCCTTATGCATAGTTTCTTTACAGAAAGATAAAGAATCATCTAATCTCTTCTCCCAGCAGTAGAGGAAAATGTAATGATGTGTAATTGAATTCGATTTGCCTGCTTTTTCTTTTTTCACAGAATATAAGCTTCTGCTTGTTTCCACAACAAATGCATCCTCACGATAAATGAAACAATCGTACCGTTTATAAATGCAGTCCATTTGGATATGGAAAATATGTAATGAGATGCTGTCTAATAAGACATATGCTGGTGGCTCGCGCCCTAATTCATTTATCCTGACTCATTTCACCACTACAAGGTGAAATCATTTGTATCTGTTCTGTTTTCACTCACACTGGTTTCTACGCAGCCTACGAGTATAACGGTTTGGCTGTGAATAGCAGCTCCTCCGTGCCCCAACCATTCTTTATTTCATCATGCATTTCAGTCGTGTGACAGAACCTCTAGCCTCCTATCACCTCACGCAACATTGTGTTTCTCCATCTTTCTGGTGTTCGCCCTTGAGTCCCAAATAAGCTCTGGAGTCTGCGAGTTAGTGTTTGGTTACTGATGACAGCAACTCCAAGTGGTATCTGTGCTGTTACTTAAGTGTTTGCAGAATGCTGGTTTCCTGCCTGTAGAGCAATGTAAAAGTCACTGAGCATAATTTTTCATATGAGTTTCTAGTAAGAAAGGGCTCTTTTATTTAACCTGTAAAATCAAAGCATGATAGTTTGTTTCACAGAAGTGTTTCTGTGCCACAGAGAATTGGTGCAAAGCAGAGCATATATCACTCAAGAGGTATCTGAGAAAAGGAGTGAACGATATCCAGTTTAACACTCAACAAAATGTAGTTTTGTGTTTCCTATACAGACTTCTGTCAGCACTGCCTGACGTCATGTTAGCTTAGACATCTGTCTGCAGAAGGTAGCACCTAAGCTATTTGACAAGCCTACCATTTGGTAAAAATAATTCTGTTGACATAGATCTCTCTTGTTTGAGGGTGTAAGTGACCATAAAACTGCATACTATAGATATTCCACATAGTCATAGCTAACCCAAGAGCTGTCTTGTGTTTGATATCAACTCTCTGAGTGTGTGCACAAAGGAATGAATTACTCTATGACTTAACCTCACTCATGCTGAATTTTATCTCTCAAGGACTGTACTTTACCTCAAACCATGGTTAGGCTGTAGATTTTTACTCCAAAAATTAAATGGTATATCTAATAGTTTTATCAGTTATATCAAATGTAAAATGCATGGATGTAATTGACTATTAATGTTATATATTAGCATAAACTTCAATAGTAAGAAAAAGGTCTTCCCATAAACCCATTAGCTCCACATCAGAGCAGAGACTCATACATTCACACATATGCACACACACGCACACACATACATACACGCACACGTGCGCACATGTACATACACACACACACACACACACACACACACACACACACACAAACATACACTACACACACACACATAACACATTAGATTTCAAAGGTGGCGAATGATAATTACTAAATGGTGGTTAAGCTAAACCTAAATCTGATTAGCTAGTTGCCCAAATACAACTGATATGTTCAATGCAAACTGAAAGAGAAGAGAATTTCAGGGCAAACATGTTTATGCAGTAATAGAGTGGAAATCCAGGATAAACATTTTTACACAGAAAGAGAAAAGAATTAAAAAGCAAGAGGAGTATAGTTACAGCTCACTGAATTTAATGAGTGTTTATTCCATCTAATGGAATGAAGGGTGTGAAATGAATGTTGAAAATTTTGTAAATAAACAAACCACATTTATGTCTAAAACTAAAAATTATTACTTAAATATTAGAAAGACAACCACAATGGCACAAACCCTTTTTAGAATATCAGTGCTCTAGTAAATCACATTAACTTGCACATTCATATGTTATCTGTACAGCATCTACACCTAAATTAACAATGGCCAAGGCCTCAAGCGTTCAGATTCATCCAGTGAATTCCTCAATAAGCGTATTTTTCCTGTTCCAGAAGCTCCTTGCTGCATGCACATGCAAGACTGCACTTGAGATCACCTTTAATTTCACACGTCATTTCAGATCAAGGAAGGAATGAATTCCTGGATCTGTGTCCAACGTACTTTCTCAATGTTTACAAATGTCCAACCCTATTCTATTACCACCATACTTAGTAACATAAAAGACCAGGGCAATACAAACTGCATTTTAACCTAGCAGGCACAAACTAGGCACTTAGGGCTGGGTATGGAGGTACCTTTATTTTCTACACTACTTTACCACATATCCATAGGTCTATCATTGTGCTGTCTCATTTCCTCTCATTTTCTTGCCAGCTTGTAATTTACACAGTATCTTTGAGTGCTCTCATTCATTACAAATGTGAATTCTCTTTCAAGTGAAGAGGTGACCAAGTCTTCTCACAGCAATAAGGAATTAATATCTTTAGGATAAAAATGACACCCAAGCCTTCAGTTCCCTCGCCATAATTCTCCACTGTGTATTTTTACCTGTATCTGGATATCCCTAGCAATGACCAAAAACAATTAGTTCCAATTTTGGCCCATTTCATTGGGTAAGAATTTTCAGATGCCCTCCACTCTAGTAACCTACCAAAGCCATTCACTTTGTTCCACACTGTTCTAGAATTATACACAAGTGCTTTTTCCAGCTCCTATTTCAAACTTGTGCTGACAGCATATGGATTGAATAAAGACTTACTCTCCAAGTTCTCATTAATCCTTATCTTTAAGATAACTGGGTGATTATTTGGTAGAGGACAGCATGCTCATCAGTATCTAATCTAAACTGAAACAGAGTTCAGTGACACGGGCTAGTGGGCTTAATCAGAACATTAGCAAGCTGAGAGTTAGGATCTCCAGTACTTGGAGTCATCAGTCAGAAAAGCCCCAGAGGAATGACAGTGATTTATGCTTCTGTTTTCCCTCCCATCTTTATTGGCCTTTTCGTCACCAAGAGGTGGACTCAGCTAACAAATCTGTTTGTAATCCATTAATGAAGGCTACAGGTACAATGTTATCTTATGACTGATCGCCATATAAGATTAATAGTTAACAAATTCCCTCAGGACATCCCTTTGGCCTGTATTTTTTCAAAGTGTTTCTTTTAAATGAAGAACATAAGTAGCATTGTTGAAGTTGCATTTTCCTAAACTGTGTTCTGTCTTGTCCACTTGTTTGCTATAATCACCCCTCATCTTGTCCACTTGTTTGCTACAATCACCCCTCATCTTGTCCACTTGTTTGCTACAATCACCACTCATCTTGACTCCTTAAAGCATAGCAGCTGCTTAGCTGTAGTGTCCAATAGTTAAGCCTGTCTCACACAATGTAATCTTTTAATCATGTCATTTGTCCAGAGAACAGTAAAGTACATAGTAGCATTACTAATCCATTAGGCTTAAGCTTTCTTTGCAGAGCCTCTCTCTGATAGGATGATCCTGTGTAACTATCATACACAAAAGCGATGGGATGTAATAAGATGGCACGCTGCCACAGTGGGTGAAGACCGAACTGTCAAGAGTGGCAGGCTGAGAGGATGGAAAATGATATGTTTGTGAACACTTCACCACACAATTCACTTCCTTTCCCACCCGTTCTTCTTCTCTTTCTGCTTCTTCATCTTCTTCCACCAGGGCTCCAGGATTACCAAGGATCTTGTGATGATTAATTTCTCCTCTCAAAAGTGCAAGCTCCTAGCATCTACAAGGGAACAGTCCTCGCACAGCATCAATCAATCTTGAAGTTCTCCAGATAAAAAAAAGTTTAAGTGTTTCCAGTACCTTCTCTCTTTGCCATATCAAGGCTGTTCAGCTCTTCCTACTTCTCCTTGAGTCCGATGATTGTGGAGATTAAATATTTAGCAAGGGAAATGCACTATGGAAAAGATAGGTGCACAGTTTATGTCAGTATCATCTCTCATCATTTGATTCGCTGTTTTGTTGTGACATCTGCACATAAGCTGTTGGAGATGTGATAGCTACTTGGAGTCACGCCACATAATGCAAGCATCATCCAGCTGTGTATCCCCATTTACTTTGAGAACTTTACAGCAGTACAGTTACGTGATTATTTTTAACAGTAAGATATCATACATTTGAACATTTCCCTCATGCAAATCTCTAGCTACTAAGCGTAATGCTGTGCTATAGCTAAACTAAATAATTCATGAAAATAAAGCATGCAAAATGGAATAGAGCGGACAGAGTTAGAGCAATAGCATGTGAGTTTCAGCTTCATTTCAGAGCATCCCCAATTCTGAAGAGGTTGAAGCCTTTAGTGATGAAGTTTTCTTAAGCATCGGTTCCCATTTTCCTGATAGTTGTAAAGAAGGAACTATAGGAAGGTTTCTAGAATAAAACACTGAAAGGGGCATTTCTTCTCGACAAAAATACAATAATTACTTTCAGTTCTTATGGTTTCATTTATGCTGTGGTAATTAATTGTGCTGACATGTGGACAATATCTACACTGATTAAAAAAGCAACAGTTAAATGAATAGACTATAAAAACATTTTATATTATTTCCTGAATGATAGAGAGCACATGAATATGAATATTTTCTTCTTATTGCTAATTGAATTACATAAAGCAAAAAAACAGAACAACAGTAGTAACTTTTCAGGTAACTCTAGATGGTATCTAGGAAATTATTTCCTTCATTCTCTTTTGTGAGCTTGTCATTGCTTCCAGGCAGTATAGCTTTAATTCAAAAGTGGGGTCTTCCTTTTCTGTTTCAATTTACTCTCATCACTAACAGGCTCATAACTGCTGCTGGAAATTTCCATCATCAGTCTCCTCCATTTGCCAGTTTATGGAAATAAGGAGCACATGGAACATTAAGTGTTGCTGTGCTCAGCTGAACAACCATTTCCCCAACATGCAGGCCAGTGGAAGAACTGCATAATCATCCCCTCCCTGAAGATGACTCTCACAGCACGGCCACAGCCATTACACCTCTCCTACCTTGCTTCCAAACCCAACATCTCATGCAGCTGAAATGTATCTGATGCACATGGCTCTTCTTAATCGTTTGAGGGTGCTACTTAGGTTCTGTGGTTCAACGTCAGGACTTACGCGTTGCGGGGATGAGTTGTTACAGAGCGCCTGATGTTATTGCAGTAGCTGTGAAGGGGAAGACCTCAGCAGTGGCTGGCACAGTGGGGTTTGTGCAGTGAGAGGAATATCTGAAGACAGGAGCATTGCTCACAAGCAATTAAGCTGCTTTCAGCATACCTCCCGCACAGCCCAGCTTAATATGGCCCTTTTCCCCAGACAGCACTCTGGCGGCATTAAGCTTTTTGTCTAGGATAAGCAGAGATAAGCTATCAGAGGCATTCTGTTTTTCATCCAAACTTCACACGCTTTGGCCATAAAACTGAATTAGGTGTCTATATTCAAGTCACTGGAGTATAATTGGATATACTATGAAATATGGTTTATAAAGCAATATCCATCTCTGTGTACATTTAACGGTCCTGGTGATATACAAAGGCACTGTAATTTTGATTTTTAGCAAATGTCCTGCTGTTCAGAGTTGCAAAGTACAAATGAGACAGCCATGCCTTTGGAATTATGTAAAACTATATAAAGTGAATTACAACCAATAAATATTCTTATAGAGAGCCTTTGAATTTCTGAATAATTTGGCGCTGTAACACAATAAAGCATATTCATAAATCAATAAAAAAATGTAACAATAAAGGATTACTTAATTTTTTTAATAATTAATTGCACTAAACTTATCAAGGTCATCATAAAGTGAATCAATTTACTAATTAACCTAAAAATCCCACAGTGCTCTCTGATCCAGTAAAGCCCAAAGCCAATTTCAACCCATTTCAAAGTCTGTCCAAGCTGAATTAATTACTCGAGCTTTGGGCCCTATCTTTGTGGGTGCACAAAGAGTGCAACACATTTCCATTTTCATGACCTTGGAATGTACGATTTGCTAATTTAGTGTTCCACACACCTGCACTAGACCAGGATGGGAGGATTGGAACAGTGAACTTTAAGTTTAAATACATCCACACAAAGCAAGGTGTTGGGAATTTTCTGAGGATTAATTGGAACCACATCCAAACCCAGCAGAATCAGTTGATAATTTGGTGATTCAACCAGCGATTACCAACAAAATGCGATCACCTGATAAACATTGTTATGATACTGCACAGCAGTAGATGAACATGATAACTAACAGCTATAAAACTGGCATCCTTTAGGATATAGTTAGTAGTCTATTTAATTGTAAACTTGAGATATAACCACCTCAGATCTTTTCTGATGTTTACAAAGATAAGGGTAAGGGAGGATTATACTTCACTATACTAAAACTTTATGGCCTGTAACATTTTCCAAGCTGCACAAAATAATGTAGTAAATGTGCTATTCGCACTATTGTGTTTATTGCAGTTGTTTATATGGTTTATATGGTTGACTGAGAAGAAACTAATTAATAACCACATGTCCTGTTTTATTTCTGTACCAGTTCACCTAACCATTTTGTATCTAGTGCTCAAGGATGCACATGCACTCTTCTGTATATGCTATTATGTCCTTAAACAAGTCCAGTGTCTTTGAAGGTTCCTGCTTGTGCAGCGGCCTTTTGACTTAAAATCTCTGTAAGACTTCAGATAAACCCTAATTTTTTTCACAAATTGATATTGGAATGATATAAAAATACTACTGTATCTTGAGTGGATATTCCATTGTGTGTTGAAGTAGTATTGGTAATATGACACTGTACACAAATGAGTTTCTCCTGGTATCCATTCTTGGGGATTCATCTCTGTGCTGACGTGCTGGTCCACCACGGGAGCATTCACAAAACAATTCTGAAGTTTGTTGATGTTGACTACCTGAACAGTAAAGCTCATTTGATACTAGCAGCAAAACTGTAACTGGCATTGCACTGTCAAAGCATACAGACTTAACAAAACTGAGATTTTGCCTGCAGTTTTCCATATTTATTTTTTTCCCTCGGTATAAAACTACTCTTAAGGATATTTGATAAGAGAAACAACATTTTAAAAGTGCCATAAAAAACAACCACCAATTGTAATAGCTTTTTTATTATTATTGTTTCTTTCCATATGAATGATAGAGACATAACACCACCTTCCACATGATGCACTTGAAAAGTTCCCACCTGACCTAGAAAGCTTTGAGATGTACCTCTTTACACCAATTTTTAAAAATCCGCATTAGGTCTAAGAGTCTGTTTTATATGAAGTACAATTAATGTGCTGCACTGTGCCCGTAATGTTACTGATAACTAACTCCATAAGCCAGACTTATCCTGCATGATCATCACTTGAACATGTGGAGGAAATGAGAAAATAAAAGGACCGAAGGGTAACCCTGACTAAGAGATGATAGTAATGGTGCTGTATTGTTTCTTCCTTCACCTAATCTACAGAAAATATAGGAATCGCTTTTGGAATCGCTCCTTCAGACTAAGAGAGAGGGCAAAACAGAACACCCAGGATGAATCGTCTCATTATACTGCAACACTGTTTGTTTATGAATGCCTTAATTAACTCTATTACTCACTCTCATAATGGTAAGTGGATGACTTTCTACTTTCTCAGCAGGAACTAATTTATCCCTTTGTTACCACAATTTGATCATAATGTTTAAGTACCCCCGCCTACCTGTTGTGTCCAAATACCCTTTCACCCCCCCAATGGGGAATACACATGGCAAGGCACTGACTTTAATGTGGAACCCCAGGCATAATCTGCACAAGTGTCTCACCTTATGTGTGGTTAATTAGCCTTCGACTGATCACTGAAATTTAATTTACAGTCTTCTGCTTTCAGAGACAGTTTTGGAATTCTAATATGGCATGCCACTGTGTAAAGTATTTGACTTTCAAAGACAGGCCATATAATTCTATGCTATACTTACTGATAAAACCCCAATAAACTCCTTATCTTGGCCACTGTTGGAGGGTTACTACTGAAGCTAAACATCAAAAGACTTACAGAGTGTGCAGTGCTCACCCCACTCTGTAGCTGTAGGATCTAATAAGAAAGGCAGTGTTTCTTAGTTTTCTCCTCAGCCTCTTAAATTAAGTGTTCTCTGTGTTCTCTATAACACTTTATTTACTTCACTGGGCAATTATCAGCCCATTTATGGGTGCAATCAGGTGCATTAGAGCAGGAGAAGTCACGAAACTGTGCAATACGTTACACACCAGGAACAAGTCAGGCAAATATTAAACTATGAACTTCACAGGAATTACTGAGTTGTGGAGATGTGCAGATACATGAAACTGCAATGGGAAATACAGAGCCCTGGGACTGCAGAGTGAGGTCTCAACTTCACTTACAGCCCTATATCACCATAGTAATGCTGTCTAAAATCCTAGAGCTGTGGTAGTAGAAAAGAAATCCCTGCTGTAAATGGCTTCATTGATGAATAATGGAAGAGAAGAGAACAGTGTTAAATGTTCACAGATCAAAGAAGTACCAGTTCATATATTTAAAAAATCTGAACAAGAGACAAAATGGCGGAGACAACCTGAATCTGATGGCTTAATCAAAGTTGTCATGGGGATAGAAGGCATGCAAACCCTGCTTTTACAGGACATAACAAATGCTGCCTATTCATTCCCAACTGCCTTGAAAACAAAAGGCTCTAATAATGTCAAAAAAAATTGCAAATTAATTTTGCAACCATGCTCCTCAAACATTTGTCTTTTATCACATTCTTTGGCCCAGCAATGATGGAACAGTGATCTTATGAATCACATCTTGTGACTAACAGTAAGTCTTGAGGTAAGTGAAGAATTGTTTTTTTCTCTTTAAAGAATCTAGGAATGACGAACATCTGAAAGCACTTGAAGATCATAAATGAATAAGGTGCAGGAAAGCATTATTGTCACTGCCATTTATGTAGTCTGGTCTCTGACTGTTAACTGCATAGAGTTCAGTGAGATACATTGCAGTCAACAGTGAAAGGGCAGAAGTTTACAGTGTATAATAGCTTAGTATATTACATTTAATTGCTTATTTGCATCTAATAGCTTATCCTTAATTTGGCTGTACCTGATTTAAACATTCCAAATTCACTTTCACTTCTTAAAATGTAGTAGGTAGCTTACACTGCACAGTAAAATGTATCTGAGTGCAACAGAATTGCCAAACATTTACCTAATGCTTAAAGGTATTGTGTCACTAACCAGATATAAGTGAAAGGATTGTCCAAATATATGATTGTGTTCTGTTTGTCTATAGCAGTGTCATTAACAAAAATGCTTTATTTATTTTTGGTAAAACACTGATTATTGATCACTGTTAATTTTATTTCACAATCTATTTAAAATGGTTGAAAATTTACAGTCTACACTTTTTTTTCTAGATCAGGCTATGGTTTATGGCATCTTGCCAAGAGATTTACACACTTTCGTCTCTGCCAGGTGACAATTCTCAGGCATATAACACCTATCTAAGAGATTCCGCATCTGAAACACACTTGGAAAGACAGGCACAAACTGAGTAGTTAACATGGTGAGGGTCCGCAGGAGCCCCTACTGTTTCCAGAGGAGATAAAACCCTTAGCTCAGTTTCACTCAAGAAACCAGCCTGTCTACCAGAGCTCAGGATTTGATTAATGAGTAAGAAAAGTAACCGGTTGCTTCCTGCATTTTCTGAAAGTGTCACGAAGCCAGATGCTATGATTGTGTGCATTTACCCAACAGTGTCAAAATTTCTTGCCATCACATTTAAAGGAAATATATGTAGCCTAGTAGTCCTACCCAAGTTGGTGCCTAACTAATATAAACAACACCTAAAGAAATGGGTGCAAAACATTAATTTTATTTGTTTGTTTCAAGATTATAGGTGTCATGTTGCTATGATAAACAGAATGGTTGAGGTTGTGCACATCCTTGATGCTTTCATCTTATGGGCCTTCAACTACATTTGAATAAAAGTCAAGGTGATTCAAACATATTTCTTGCTACTAGAGCTGTATTAAGACTACAAGCATTAATTCTATCTTTTAATTTATGTGGAAAAATTATATCGCTACAGCAATATTTTTTTTAAATTTTTTGTTAATATTTCGGTCATGCACTGACATGTCAGTTTTATGTTTGGAAAAAAATTTCATAAAACAAAATGCTGATTGGGTTTTAGAATTCTCATGTACTTCTGTATACAAATGTACATTTCTCCCAAATGCTGAAAGAACACAAACATGGTCTGTGCTTTGAATATATTAACTAAGTTTGGTCTGAACTGCCATTATTAATAAACAATGCTAAATGTTTTTTTTTTTAGTTTTTTACTAGTTAAAGGCATTTAAAATATATTACCCATATGAATCATTAGATGTATATCACATTTAAAGTTGGCTTTATCACTCCTTAATGATTGCTTTCAATGTATCATACTGCTAATGTCCACACAATACAAATATTACAGCTCTACCATGAGCTTTACCTTTCCTGCTCTAACCACTTTATATCACCCAGAAAAGACCTCGCATCAGCAATTCTTCCACTTAACAGAGCTAGAATTTTTATTCAGCTGTGTCTCGGAGAAGAATATACTAACTTGACTTTATGTGGCACCGCTATATCAGATAACATGCACCCTGCTGCTGAAGTCACTGCCCATGAATAGCAGGACACAAAGCAACATAAAATCATGCAAAATCCCCTTTTAGTGCTCCTACCGAAACCCCTCACTGAAATGCGCAGGGCAAGTGCTGACGCTCGTAGTTTCTCTGCTACGTATCACTGTCGTCTCAGTAGCCACAAATCAATCTGTTTTCTGACAGCCCCTGCAATGCAGACACACTACACATGGACTCTAAAGTGTGTGGTCTCTTAGTGGCAAGAGGACACAACACCACAACAAGGAGCAGAGTCTATTCACACTCAGCTCCTGAAGGAATATAAACATCCCTTTTACGAGGTTCATGGAGGACCCTTGGCCTGATTGCTGTTACCTTTTTTGTTCTTTACACACAGAGAACACAAGGCATTAAAAACAACAGCTATGCTCCGTAGCAGCAAAAGAGGACGGTCATCTTTACGTCTTGCTAATATGTTCATTTTCACTGACGCTCTTCTTACTCCTGTGGTCTGAAATTCTATTTAAAAGAAAAAGCATCCAAATGTGTATTCCTAACTGTCATGCAAAAAGGGTGGCCCTGTCAAATCTAAGAGAAGTACCTTTCAGTCCATAGATTGCAAGCAAATTGTTCTAGATTACAACACAACATGTTGCTGCTCCTGTACTGTGACCAATAAGAGACAGTAAAAAAGCGAGAGTAACACAGCTAAGCAAATTAGGACTGTATAGACCAGACTGGTATTTGAAAGCAGACAATGACTGCTTCCTAGATCCTAGAAGTACAGGCACAAGAACACTCATGCTGTATCAATTATTTCCAAAGTGCTACTTCTTTCACAAAGACTACAGTCTAAAATTGAGGATAAGGTTATATGGAATACATTCTTCATTTAAATTTCATTCTAAGAACAGCCATGATGGTAATTGTACTGTACATCTTAAATGCATTAATCCTGATTTTCAGGCCTATTGGGGGAATCTTCCACAGCTTAATATAAATGTTCCATGTGGGGAGCTATATTTCACCATTTAGGTTGCCAGATGCAGCAGGAATATAAAACATCTTTTTTTCTTACTCAACTCCTCTAAATTACAACCTGTTACAGATGATAGATTGTACTTTTAAAATGCCATATCTCAGATTACATAGATTGACTGAAGGAACCTCTTTCAGTAATGATTTACAATTTATGGATGTAGCGGGAATATACCACTGTTATCAATCTCTTATCAAAACTGTTGTATCAAAAATGGTGCATTGATCTGGACAGTTTTTGTCTCTTTTCTATACGGCAAAAAGCATTATTTTATTTATGAGTTTTTGAAAAATGGGTATTCTTTGGATTACATAATGTCATAGCTGAAATACCCCTGTTCAAACATCTCAGTCCTCTGAGCAGCACCTGTATGTAAAAAAAACTCATTACTTTTGCATTAATTATAGATATAGATTATCCTGTTTTCACATTTTATAGTATCTTATAGCATTTTTATAGTACGTGCTATTTTAGAGTATAGTGTTGTACACATTAGAGTCTGTGGTAGTTTTTCCTGCAGTATATAACCTGCTGCCAAAGGCCTCATGGTATCTAGTAAACCTGTACTCAAATATTTTGGCTTTAATTTTATTGACTGGAATTAAATAAACTGTAAAAGAAATGAAATGTATGTTAACTTCATCATTAATGAAATACAAATGATATGTTTTCACTAAGATTTAAAAAAAAAAAAACTGCCTACCAAAAGAAAGAGGGTTTGATTACAAGAATTCCTTTCTCACCCATTTCAAATTGATCCAATGCCTTTGTCAAAGGTGCATCCACCAAGACATCATTATCTGCACATGCTTCTCTCTTCAAAGCTTGTATTGTTATAGAGGTTTGCCATTTTTAACAAATGATTGGAGATTTAGTTTGAAGCTGCATTATTACAACTGATGCAATTACTAGGACCTTCAGTCAAGCCAGGCTAAGAATGAAAAATGGTTAAAGTGCATGTATTTGTGTGTGTGTGTGTATGTGTGTGTGGGTGTGTGTGTGTGTGTGTGTGTGTGTGTGTGTGTGTGTGTGTATGTGTGTATGTGTGTGTGTGTGTGTGTGTGTGTGTGT
>JAOXYF010000010.1:5151261-5210407 GCA_028565775.1 Sternarchorhynchus goeldii
GTGTGTGTGTGTGTGTGTGTGTGTGTTTGTGTGTCTGTGTGTGTGTGTGTGTGTGTGTGTGTGTGTGTGTGTGTGTGTGTGTGTTCTGGTTAATAAGAATCTAAACAGAGCTGAGCTCCAGTGTCCTCCTCACTCTTACAAATCAATAGCAGTTCTAACACACAGCTTTGCAATTTATCGCCGTTGTTGGACTGAATGTTGATAGGTCAGGCTGAATACTGCCCTTGGACAAAAAAAAAAAGCTTAGGGTGGCATTTCAAGGTGCAATAAAATATATTTTTTGCACTTAGTATGCTGTATTGCATCAAAGTTAAGAAATCATTCTGATTCAGAAGACCCTTCCCCCACAATTTATTTTTATGGCTTGGTGGGGATTTGGTGGTAAACTGGAGATTGTGTCTAGTGAATAGCACGATATAGGAAGTCCTCTGGCTATTAAACTCTGATTTAATTTTCTATTTAGAACTGCAACACCTCAGATTCAGACCATTTTTAAGTATCTCTGAGGGGGAAAAAGGAGGTAAGACGTTTTGCTGCAAAGTGAGCAGAAAAAGAGAAAAAAATCTCAAACTTTTTTTTTTTGAGAACAATACAAGACAAGACAAAAACTCTATTTTCTGATAGATACATCTACACTGCAGTTTTCTAGACATTAAACAATTAATCTGAATCCACATTTGTAAAGGACCAGTCAGTAAAACACAAAATATGGCTTCTGTTCTTGAAGTAATAAGATAAGATAGTGATGTATGTATGGATTTAATTCTAGATGTTTCAGCCTAACATTGACTGAAAAATGCAATGAAATAAATAGCTGCATTGTATTTAACACTATATGAACTCAGTGTATTAGTTATACATTAAAGACTAAAATAATTACAAATAAATATTGCATATAAATATTGTTTCTATAAAATTGTATTTAGGACCATTAGCTATAATATGGAATTAACTGTAGAATATTGTGAGTATTAAAAGAGTGTAGTACTTAACAGTAACATTTCTGTAATGAATTTGTTTGGAACAATTGAGTTCTATTTGGATACTATACTGTTTCTTTTGTGTAGTTCCGATAAGGTTTATGGCCATCATAAGTTTTCTTTTTAATTCCAACTGGGTCATTTATTCTAAGTGATTATATTTAGAGTATTATTTAGCCCTTTTTTCTGAGGTATGAGAATCATCATCATCTTTTCATCACTGTTTCAGGTGTTACTTGACATGAAATATTGTATCAATTTAAAACAACAATGTCCACGTTCTAGAGAATATACATTACTGCACAACCTTATGTCTAGTTCAGAGTTCAATGGCATGTGTCAGCGTGGAAATCACAGTAGAAGTCTTTAAGTCTTTGTAAATGGAGGGGGTCTGGCATGCATACCAACACAATACCAGTAGTGGCTCATAAATGGGGATAGATGCCAAGTTTCAATAGCTTTAACAGTCATTCTCTATACTGCTTACAGTGTGCAGTAATGTATAGCTATTGTTCAAGGCATGTGGTGTTTTTTTAAATGTATCAAATTGCACTGTGTGAAGAATACCAGACCCAGATTTCCATTCAGTAGCACTTGTCCAAGTGTGTTCCCACCTTTAGAAGGCAAGGCAAGTTTTTTATACAGCACACTTCATGGACAGAAGAATTACTTAAAATTAGATTAAAAGAATTATTAAATGAGTAATACTAAAGGAAAAGTACTTTCTTAGTGCTCAATCCTAGACACTAAGTTGGTTCCAGTTGCGTGCAGCGTGAATGCTAAACGTTAAACGTGCATTAACACGTTTCACCATGCGTTATCATTAACTGCTGTCATTAGGCAGGCATTCAAAAACTCTTTTTGACATATAGCTTTCTTATGAACGTGCCATTTTTAGCTGTGTGCTTCAAACTTAAGACTCACTGAATCCTCTATGGTGATTTATATGATAGTAAGAGACATAGACAGTATTAATGTCAAGAGCAGAGAATAATTGTTGAGCCATTGTGACGCCACCCTTAAAGCTACAGTCTCGGTAAGGATGCAGCTGCAGTCCTGTCGATACACGGCTGGAGGTAGAGCCCTGTAAATACTCATCCACTGCACAACACGCCAAACATGCAGGCAGAGGTGGGTTGAGGAATTGGATTCCCTTCTTCCGCTTTCCCCCCCACCTTAGCCGCCCCCCCCTTTCCTGCCACATTCCCCTCGTTTAGAGCCATTTTGGGAGGCTCTGCACGGCGATCCTGGGCACCGTAATGAAGCTGCTCCCTCATTTCCCAACCCCATTCTGTCACACCCCCACCATGGTGAAATATACATCAAACCCCACAATAAAGAGTGTGTGCAGCCCAGCGTAGCCACGCTATTGGCAGAGCTATAATGGAGACAGAGATTTATGGCCAGGAGCAGGTGTGTGTTTGAGGAATTGTACCTGATCTAATAGCCTTTTTTTTCCCCCAAGTTGAGGGGGAGAAGTTCTAAAGGTGAGTGTCACGACGGCATTGACCTGCTCCACGGCTCACAAAGTACATCACAGCCATCGCGCAATGTTGTATTTGCTTTTAATAAAACAAACATTCCCCCTGTCCCTTGCGCGTCCTGCTGCAGTAGTCTGCCAGACAAGATGGCAGAGCAGAATAACAATTTCTCTCCATTTCGAAAGTGCTGGTGATGACGTGCTATGGGCTAGCACTGTCATTCCCACAGTCACTTTCCCTCATGGGAGCTCAGCCAATCATTCCCCTCTCAGCATATGACTCATGGGGCATTAAACCTTGACATTGAAGGCCTGAAGTCTTTGAGCAGCCTTGAACAAACCACTATACCCCATGTCATTTAATTATATTTCTTATTACATTTGTACAGTTTTATTGCAGCCCACATGACAAACAAATTTTGAGATAATTGTTTAATTCTTTTTTTTATTATTCAAACATAATGTTTTTACAGTAGCTCCTTCTTTTTTCCTTTGTGTTCAGAAAACAATAAATAAATCAGCTTTCTAGCAGTTTATCAATCTACGTTAAAAACAACATTTTACTTTAGTGTGTCTACATATTGTTTGAAAGCAGCTCCCTCTAAAACAGCTTTTAGTAGGAATATGGTAATATTGGGGTCTTTATCTCACGACTTCCTTCACTATGTGTCTCTTAAAAGTCCTTGAACTCTAAAGAGTACTTGACCTCTGACAAGACCTCACAACTGTAATCCCAAGACAACTCATTTATTTAAAGGAGTGAATAGTTAGGATTAAGGTGGATTTATGGGTCACAAATTTTCTTGCATGCGAAATTTGAAATCCATCTATGTGGTTCTTCACTCATTACAGCTCAAATTCTTGGTAAAATAATTTCTTTCCACAGAGGTCTTCCTAAAGGTCTTGACTGCAACTATGTTACTAGATGTGTTAGAATCCAAGTACATTCATAAAAAGAAACACACTATGTATTTGAATCAATCTACCCAATATATACTGTAAGAAATATGTGTTTAAAGTCACTGTGGTGTTTATTCAATGCTTGGATTACAAAAACACTATACTGTATATTTCAGAGTGACTCTTCTCCACTATGAATGATGTTGAGCCGAATGCTGTTATTTGTTTATACCATATGAATGCCCTTAAAAAAAGAAACTGCACTGTTCCTGTTATTCATTTAACCCCTAATGCTGATTTTTCTGACAGATATGAGACTGTGGTGCTTCAATTTCCTCCAAACCAGTGCTGTTAACTCACACTGCACAGCAAACAACAATAATAAACAAGAACAAAATCCATTAAGGCCGCACCTGGGTGCTCTTATCATGTGTTTGCCATCTGTTTGTATTAAACTATATGGATGTTTGCCTAGAACATGTACATCATTCATTCCTCAAATCTGTTTACAGCACCTGTTTCAAGCAATGCAAAAGACAATACAACAAGCTCTGTGCAGAGTTTGCCTAGATAGAAAACAATCAACAGTCAACAATCAATAGTTTGAAAGGACAATACAGAATATTGTAAACATATGGATAAAACTGAATAAAGTTTAGACTATAGATAAAAAATAAAAAAAATTCTTAAAATTGAGTTAAAAACTGCCTTAGGAGCTTCTTTTAAGAATCTCTCTTGACACTATATTTAAGTGTATGTGAAAGCTAGACAAAATATTAATCAGCTAGTCTATAAATATCAATATAAACTACGTTTTCAGGTTTTCTGAGAAACATAACAATAGATTGTTTAAATCAGGAAACACAATAATAGAACATAAACAATATAAGTGAAATTATATATATATATATATATATATATATATATGGGATTTTTATTAGTTGTCAGTTATAATGATCATCAAAATTAAAAGTTTTAAACATCTGAAATATATCAGTCTGTGTGTAATGAATGACTGCAATATACAAGTCTCACTTTTTGAATGGAATTACTGAAATAAATAAACTTTTTCATGATATTCTCATTTTATGACCAGCACCTTCACTGTAAGAATCATGGAATGACAAAAACAGAATCAAAGAAAGATAAAAACACCTCAGATCTACTTTGATTTTCAATATCGAGTGAAAAGAAGAACCCGACTGTGTCTCCTATTCCATAATGAGCTTCTTGGGTTTTGCCTCAAGCCACTTTAACCAATAAATATCTAGGAGCAGAGTGCCATTTGAAGACTGCAGCAGCTGTGACTACCTACGTCAGCTGCAGAAACATGCAAAGACACAGATGCCGTGGCAACAAGCCAACAGGGGTGCTCAGTTCTCCTTAAGGTAATAACATAATAAGCAAAGCTTCAAGACCAGAGAGGAGAACAGTGACTTCGTCCATGAGACAGAACAACAAGCCCTTTCGTGGATGATTTGCAAAACAAACAGCTCTGGCATTGGCCATGAAAGTTTTAAAAAAATGGGCTGGTTACAAATAACCTTCTGACTGCATGACACTGAACAGTTGCACAAAATGTCATCAAATGTCCTATCAGAAAGAAGGTAAACAACTGATGTGCAGAGGGACACATTGCTCTATGCAGGATTATGATATTATTGTCCAGGTCTTTACCTCTCCTTGCACATAGTGCATGTCTTTCCCTTGAGAAAGGGCCCACTAGTGACATAATCCTATTCTAAAAAATGATATGGTCTGTATTGTGTTTTATTTTCATTCCTGAGATTTTTTTTTTCTGTGTAGGATTTTGCTTTAAATCAGAAAGCACACAAGTGAATGAGGGAGAAAAATACTGATCTGTGGTTGTACATTCCCCTAAATCCTACAAGAATGTATGATATTCCAGGTACATATAGGGCTGTTTCCATGCGAGGGCATACACATGTGGTAAATTCCTTCTCTGGGCCAAAGTTCCTACTGACCAAACGTTTTCCTCTCAATCAGGGTTAGGGTTAGGGCTCTCAATCAGGGTTAGGCTTAGGGTTTTCGATCAGGGTTAGGGGTAGGGTTATGGTTCTCAATCAGGACGGGAAGGGATCACACCTAAGGTACTCTTTTTGTTTCCAGTAATGACAAAACAGTTACATACAAAAAGTATACAAGAATTCATGTAGATCCAGTCTGCTAGCAGTCTGTTAGAGGCACTGCTCCATTGCATTTGTCATCTGACATCGTTTTATGGCAGAAATGTACCGCAGTGTTACTTAATTGCAGTGTTAACTATGCAGGGATATTATCAGTGTCATATGATCCACTCTAGGGTTCATATGAGGCTACTGACCTGATGTGAACTCTATGCATGATACACTTCTACAGCCATTGTGGTTAATGTAACAGCATAACAGCTCACTACTGTTTTCACTACTGTTTTCACAACATGTTTCTCTTTAGCTAAAAAAAGACTGTGACCTATCTTTGTGACATTTTGTTTGTTTATTTTCAGTTTTTGCAACCATAGTCTTTATGCTGTAGGTCTTTATGCTGTGAATAAGACAGACTGATAAAAGAAATGCAGAAAAGCAACCTGCAAGTACATTATTAACTAAAAAGTCTGACACTTCTAAACCTGCGTATGACCAATGACTGAATGAACGGATCAGCAGAGGCCAGGCTGGACTGCAGGGCAGAGAAGTGCCAACAATGACTATGCACAAAAGGCTGCTCACAAGCATGTGCTCAGGTTCCAAAAAACTCAACATCTATCTGTTCAAACCCACTTACACAATCCACTGTTTTTACTGACCTGCTCAGTTGCTGAGTAATGCATTATTACATGTTTCTCTATTCTTCCATGAAGTTGCAGATTTAGTCACTGGCTTGTCTGGCTGAACAATTTACATACAGATTCTTTTCTCTTTGTGAGTTGTTAACAGATCCAAGATCAGAAAAAAAGTATAGCATATGGAAAACAGCTGGAAAGCACACCTTTTAGGTGCAGTATATCTGTTTATTTCTTCAAAATTGGTAGAGGGAATAGACAGACCTGAAACTTGTCTCAGGGGAGCACCACCAGGCTGCTGTCAGCTGTCTCGACATACAGCAGGCTTTATCCTCTACGCTCCGCTTTGCAGCACCTACACTTGCTGATATGTTTTTCTGGGGGTGGGGAGGACAAAACTGCTCCAAAATTGTTGATATAGTACTTTTAAGTCTATTTCCTCCCTGAGGTTCCTTCTGTGAAATCTTCCAGAAACTTCCAGCCCAGAAGGTCAGCTGTCTTCTGGCCAAAGCCACGTAAACTCAGGTTTTAGTGGTGTCACTCTGAGGCCAGCTCATCTGTCTGCTTCTCCATAAGCGCCTCGCTCTGGGCCAGACCTGGTCTCCCCACAGCTCTCCTTGGATGCCTCGCAGGGCTTACACTTCTCTTGCCCTTTGGTCTAGTAGTGCAGCATCTCTCCAGCAGACTGACCAGGGCTGTCACTTCACCTGCCCATTCTGAGAACATAACCACAACGACCAGCTTCTGGAGATCTCTAGGAAGAAAAAAAACCCTCTCAAACATTCATTGGTTTTGTTGGACATATATTTCAGATATGTAGTCATAGTTTGGATTATATCACGAGTCTGTGTTTGAGAGTGAGTGTGTTGTGTGTATGTGTGCATGTCTGTTCGCTGGTACAATTGCATTGTGTTTGTCCCAAGAGCTCTGGCACCCCTACAAATTTGTATTCCCCCATTTAAGCTCTCTCAATGCCCTTGACTTTTAAAGGGAAGGGTTCATTGAATGCAAATCAGCTCCCTACATCTGCTCACAAGCCATCACAGTGTGCACTGCCATGTGTTTACAGTCTGTGTGCATATAAGATCACTGTAAAGATCAAGTTTACAAATGAGAGTGTGCCACCACTAATGAAAACAAAACCCCTGTGTAATTAATCAATACTTCAGCATCAGATAATTTGCAGCTAATTACACTTCAGCCACCAGCTTTAGCACCAGTGTGCACGGCTCAACTGTGAGTTTAGATGGTTTGGTGCTCTAAGCACACCAGTTTAAGTGTCTCTTCCCACATTATAATTCATGCCATCTTGTATCCATACAGTGGCACATTTTGGGCTATGAGACTGTATCCCAAACAGATTACAAGTTTTAGTGTCCAGCAGTATGCAAGGAGTAGCATGGCTGGAATGTAAATCAATGACATTAGTGGCAATAAGTGTGTTGTTTGGTGGTCCCAGACGTGTTGAGGTCAGCATTGCAACCCTGCAAGTTATGTGACAAACTGCTGATATAGACAGACTAAAACCAGTGGTGTGGTGAACCTTCTTCATCCCCTTTCTCACAAATGAAACATTCCTAGAATCTGGCAATATTTGAAGGAAATTAGATTTACGATGTATTATATTGGCCATTTTTTATGCCATTGATCTTCAAATGTTCCTACATATCTTACTCTGTTGTTGTTGTTGTTGTTGTATCTAAAAATTAAATAGGCTCAGTTTTAGTGGACCAAGCACAGGGCAAAAATTCAATGTCTTGCAGAGATTTAGACTAATTGTTTTATCAGAATGAAATTCTTCAGAAAAGGAAATTTGCCAACACCAAAATCTCACTAAGATGAAGGAATTGGTCAGGGCTTTCAAAGCAGGAGAGGAAAGGTCAGTGGTAATTAAAACCAGCAAAAGGGGAGCTTTAAAAGTAGGCAGCGCTAAAAAAAAAAAAAAGACTCCAAAGGAGAGAATGTGAACAAAAAATAGATTGTGTTCTTCTGCCCCCTAGTGCACATAAATGTCCCATGTAAACAAAACAGTTCAGTTGAGTAAATTTAGCAGTGAGTTTATAGTGTTGTACAGTCTTCATTTTAAAGTAATTTTGTGTACTTCTGGTTCAGCTTCAATAACTTGTCAAATTTTTGTAGAAGTTTAAAGGGAAATGCTGCTCTAGTAGATAATTCTTCATTATCAAACCACATGCATCAGTTCATTATAGTTTTTAGTATTATAGATAAAATTTACAAGTGCTCTGGACCCACCCGGTATGTTGGCCAATCTGCTAAATGGATGTTCCACATAATACGTTCATTCCACATTTATGGGTTTGAAGCTAAAAGGACAGTGAAAGTGTGAGTATGAAAAGAATAGTACATCTAATACAGGAAATGGCTATACTAGATATTTCTATCAATATTTTTATCAATGTAGTTGATATTTCTCTGATATGGACTTTCCACCATTATCTGTACTAACTGAGCTGTCATACTATACCTGATAGCAAAGAATTCCATAAAAATAATAAACTATGATCTTTATTTTACTTTCCTAAATGTCTATAGCATTCAGCTGTGAAACAACATTGTTTTTTTTCCCCCATGTTAGGAAAGGGAGGAGAATAGAAGCGCTGACTGAGTAGGACACACAGCCTTGTTGGATGGCAGTGTGACCTACTCCTAGACTTGTCAATGGTAGTGTGACAGGTGAATTATTCACAAATATCAAATAGATTTTTTGCCTGGTAGCTACTATAAAGACAATGTAAATACAGAAGATTATTTATAAAAAGCATTGCAAAATAGCATAGCATAATAGGTTAAATCAGGATTTAAATAAAGATTAGGAACTATATGCCATTCTCAGACAAATGAGAAATATATTTTTGAACAGATTGTCATTTCCAAAAATAACAGTAATATTTTATTTCCTTTTGCAAGGTTAGGGAGCTGGGCACATATGGCTCTGTACTATTTACACAGGTTTAACTCACCTTTATCAAGGGTACTGTTTATTCTGTACCTGACTGTGTATGACCTGTTCACTTAAGCTCTGGAATTAGTGCTTTGAATCTCTTGTTATATGCCATTATATTTCAACATAATCTTTCAAAACATTTAACATCATATATCTGGTCCGGTATGAGCAGACCACACTGGTATAAACCATTTGGTTTTCTAATCTTGTATATTTGGGATAGAAGTCATGCATGCTAGTTTCATGGCACAAACAAATGTGTTTTTCAATGGTCCTTATGCTAAAATATGTCACTTGTCTTAATAAGAGCATATAATTAGCATTTCAATACCAATCATGTATCTTTGCATTTCTCTGCTGCCGTTTATGTATTGATGCCAAAGTGGCCTGGAGTATCTGACTGGTAATAGAACAACTTGGTTTCTAAACAGCTTATTGCAGTGGTTGACATTGTGTTGAACTGTTGAGTTTAGAGGCACTAAATCCTCTTAACATCTGAACTCCTGTTGTTTTTCTCCAAATGACCATTCACCTTTATTTACTGTTGAAAATGTCTATATTCTTTATTGTGTGCTGTTTTTCTAAACAGATGACAGAAGAGAGAGGATTTATGGGAAAATTGCCCTCCCCATAACCCATATCCTACCATTCAAAAAGGACTTCCTGTGAAAAGCTTGAAATGTCATACATACCTGCAACATTCCTGCTGAAACATAATGAAAAGATGGCTCAGGCTGCCACTGAAGATACGATAGTTTTAGATCTAAAATGGCCAAGATATACATGTCTCAAACTTAAAAAATGTCTTAGTGTTATGTTTGGTCTGAAAACCTGAGTAAAATGTTTCATCACTTCTGTTATGACACTCATTGAAATTGACACTAGCTTCTCAATTATTTTGCAGATCGGGGACATTAGGGATAGTTACTAACTAAATACAGGAACAGTGAACACATCCATGAGTATTAAAATCTCCAGTAATTACAACACAGTCAAAATCAGACAAACCCCAAAACTCATCATGCGACAAGTGATGGGTGGTAAATAACCAGCATGAAGAACAGGTTGATCACTATGGAGATGGACTGCTGTGACACACTGATTAAAAGCCAAAGGATAAATACCACTACTATGATACCACAGTACCATAGAAAATTAAAGTTCATGGTTTTCAATTAGCAGGCCAATTAGGAAAAAATGTGCGGACATGCATATCAAAGAACCTGAGGGTAGGGTTGCTGTTCAGTGTGTTTTTCACCCTTAACTCATTTGACTGTAATTATGTTTATCAGAACTTACGGTATACCACTGGCTATTGCAAATACAGTATTTCATGTGCACAAGAGAAGAGAGCTTGCTAACCCTGGCTATAAGATTATCCATTTTAGCCAAACAGCAATCAGTCTAAAGGGAGACAATAGAGTCCCTTGCCTAGCAGTTGCTGGCACTGTAAGGGTTAAGCTGTAAGCAGGTAAGGCCAGGTGCAGAGTAGGAGCACCGTAGGGAAATTCGCACCAGTGATTTTAGAGTGAAACCTTTCAGGTTCGGACCTGCTTGTCCACGCTGATCAGCACGTTTTTGCTTTCTAAAAACATTTGTTAAATTTACCTTGTACCTACAGATGAAAGTTAAGAATGCGCTAGAATGGAATGAAGAGTGCAGGTGAATAAAATGTGAGAATGTAGAACTCAGAAAGAAAATGTGGGATATGAAAGCAGAAGTCAAATTTTGGAAGATCGTGTCGATCCTTGTGAAGTACAGAAGGTCTTAGTAATCGCAACACACTTAGTCTGCAACACACTTCAACACGACAAAGGTTTGCAGACACAAATGGTGGAGCAGAGGAGACAACATTAAAACTGGGCAACTATTTTGGTTACATGGAAACAAAATACAGTTACTGGTTGGTGTCCCAAAGATCAAAGTTCAGTCAATTTTTATATCACTGCAAGATGTGTATAATGAAAGATAACTGAGGTGACACCAACCTTTTTTTTCTGTAATGCAACGCACATAGGTACATAGTGTGATAGTGGTGACTCTTATCAGTGTTACGTCAGAAAATCAGACGTCAGTATCAAAGGATATAAAAGGATTTCGCAAACAGTCTACATCTGACAATAACGGAGGGGCACAAATGGCACTGGTTTCTTGTGGATTGTGTACAAAATTGTGTACAAAATTGTTTTTCAAACACTTACAGCAAAACACTTTTTTCATGTTTATAAGTCTGACATGGCTCATTATATGTGCTTTTATAGAATTCAGGTCTTATGTCCATATCATGGACCTCTAGTACTTTGAATCATATTTACGTTGCTTTATATCTAATCATTTTTGCATGATTAATATAGTTATAGCATGATTAATGTAGTTATAGTGGTTATTCAAATATCAAATAAAAAATTAATGCATTGTCATACCAAACATTCAACAAATATTTGCAACATTTTTAAATGAGAAAATATATTTGCTGTATGAATTTAATGAGCTAGTACTGTTAGTGGAAATACACATGAAAACATGGAATGAAAACAAATATTTTTAACAGATATTGAAGATGTACCTAAAAGTATGTAAGTTCTAAGGTATAAAAAAGAGACCTAAACTAGTTTAGCAGAAGTCACTTTAAAAATGGCATTAGTGGCAAGATCTCTAATCTGTTGAAATCACATACGAAACTACATAATGATTGGTGGAAATAAGATGCTTAAAATCAAATAAGTCTATTAAGTTCAAATACTCTAAAACAATACATATAAAAATAAATTATTGAGAGAGTTATCTATTAAAGAATGTTATCGAGACATCCTATACAAGGTATCCTGAAAATACATGCTTTCATACTACCGATGCCGGGATGTTTACCACCCAAGGTTATGTGCTAATAACATGCAAAATAGAGCCAATAAATTCTAAACCTTTGGTATTTACAAAAATGGTGCAGACTGTGTAGGTCAACAGCAGCTACCAATCCCTGGTCAGGTATGAGGGGTGTAGTGAAGCTCTGCTTATCAACTGAATATTTACGTAGAAATTTGTGGAAAACTGCCAAAAATGTGAGGTCTATTACTGGCAGTTATAGCCAAGTACTCTAAAGCTGCTTAGATGCTCTGAAAACCAATAGCACATTCCAATTTCATCACACCCTTGTTATCTTCTTCAAACACTGGACTGATTTAACCGGACTGAACAAACTACGGTTATATACTATATTATAATATAACCAAATTTCTGCAAGAGGTATTCATTTCCATGTTATAACTGTGAATGAACCAACGAAAAATCTTTTTAAGAACATTTCTAAAACCACACATATAGAACAAACACAGAAGAAGAAATAATAAAGTGGTGTATGCCCAGCGATGGAATGGTGCCCTGTCCATACCCCCCCCACCTTTTGCATTAAGCAGTTCTTAATTTGTCATTTCAATGCTGTACACACCATTCTTGCTTTCTTGCAAAATAGTTTTTCACAAGATACTTGCATAAAGACTAACATATGGCTGACGACTTCTATAAGGAAAAATGTCCATATAAATATGTAAACAGTTTAGGCCTGTTTAAATGTGACTAGAAAAAATGTATATATTTTCAAGGAATTAATAAAAAGATGCATATAGCAGATTTAAAACATTATGACTTACACCTAAACTCAATACAAGTTGCCTTAAAATTACACTACACTAAATTTCCAGGTAATTGTGTCATCTGAATGACTACAATAGTAATCTGATCTCCTCTCTAGCCAGTACAAGTTCAAAAATGACAGATGATAAAATACGGTTGTGTAGTATGACAATTGCATGATTTTAGATCTATATATAATAAAACTGAATCTGATTACTAGGAGAACAACTAATGGAGAGCACCTACAGCACAGCTCTTTAGTCCCTTTTGATACAGTTGCTCTATGTTTTGTTTGTTAGAAAAAGAATATATTTTGTGTTTAATGTGAACTCTCAAAGAGGAAAAATATTCAACTTACGGGAATACAAATGTAATTTACACCCATGTGGCTATGGTATCTATCTGTAACTTAATCTAGCCCACAGGCTTTACAGAGTAGAGCTGTCACTTAGGTATTCTGATCATGGAAGCTTCCCAGAAGTCATCAGGGCACTAGCCAATGTTATTTTAGAGCAGTGCTGCTTTTTGCAGATGTTACAGCAGGACATCTAGCACCAAAAATGTGTTTGGTGTTGTTTTGCTGGGTAGCATGGCTCAAGGTTAACTTCTGATAGTCCACTGTGACAACAGCAAGCACAAACTACGGAATCGGTGCAAAACATGTTTTGTCAGATGAAGACTGTATTGAGTTGTGCTTGTGTTCTGACTGTTTTCAGGTACTGAAGAGAGGTCCCAACAGGGCTACTGAATATGCACCGTACAGGGTAAGTGGGAGGGATTATTGCCTAGCATGTTCATTGAATCATGGCAATTAACTGAACTCTGTCATGACAATGACTGTGCAAATGTATTAGGTCAATATACCACTCATCCATTCCATATGAATAAGACTGTGTGAAAAGAGAATACAGTAATAGTCATTTGAACAGTAATAGTCATTATTGCTTCGATAAAACCCCGATAAAAACCCAATACGATAAAAACCCATTAGAGGAATGTGATGAAAAGGTCACAATCAAAAAGGGGGATCCAGTCTTCCTCCTTCTTCCCACCATTTTAGCTGGGTCATTAGGACAAGCCCACTCTTTCAACTAAACACACACCTTTCAACTAAACACATACCAAGGAATGCTTACACTCCCACAACATGAAACCAAACCCAAAAGGGTTTTGTTTATAAAACCTGGGAAATCAAAGATACACTAATAGAAATATATTATTCTATGTATTCCTTATTTGAGTATGTATTATTCCAATGTATTAGTCTGATTGTGCCAGCCAAGATTAAAAGGTACAGAAGACTGGAAATCCAGCAATGTTTTTCACACCATAGAAAACCTACAAAGCGCACAAAACAAAACTTGGTTTTGATGGAAAAACATGTACACATTTATCTCCAATTGTTATTTTGTTACTCTCAGTCTAATGCTGGGTGTCATCTGAGAAACAGTTCATAGAAGAGGATGAATTTGACTACAGACAAGGCGCAGTCTTAAATACTTTGTAGATGTGTTTCTTACAGCTCAGTCTTACAGCTCAGGCAGCTTGTTCAGTAATTAAGACTGACCTCATCTGCCCTAGATAAGGTTATAAAAGGAGAATGATTCATATGAGTTAACTTTATTGCTGCTGCTGCTAAGTTAATGATAAGACTAAATAGCTGGTAGTAACCAGTTAAAAATGAATAAACCAGCTTTTCTGTATGCAAATGTCTAGTGTTATTATACTGCATATATATGTTTTTTTCTGTCCAGTCACCTCTGTTTATTTGAAAAGCTCAACAGTGGTTTTATTCATCATTTTTCACAGCGTGATCACAATGTTCCACGGGTAAGTGGCAGCCTGCTGACTGCTGCTTAAGATGTTTCATTGTGGCAGCCGATTGTTCTTTGCACTGTTAACATAGCAAATCAAAGCTGGGGCTTCATAATAAATGAGATGTGCATTGAAATCACATTTTTTAAACCTAGCAACATTTTAACCAGTTTAGTTCATCGATCAGAAGTTTAGTGCCCTGGCCACTGAGTTTAAATTGAGAGCAGAGTTTGAAAAACAGGCTCTGCAAACAAGTTCTGGTGTCAAGTATTTGTTGTTTTTGTCTTTAAAACCGAACCTGTCAGTTGCAGGGATTCCTAACTCCATTTCACATATGTCTAAAGGCATAATTAAGATTTGATTGCCTTTAGTCAAACTTCAGGGTATTTTCTATAATTAGGCTAATAAAATAATGATCATTACAATTGTTTGGTGAAATTAAATAAGTGTGGCAAGTATATACCTATAAGTCAAACTGTGTGTCCACCAATCTGTATTTGCTATCCTCATTAAGATTCAAGTGTGCTAAAATATGTTGAAGGAAACTAGAGACAATACTATATTTAGTGAGGGAGGCCACAGGTTTTCTGATACCACATATGAATGCCAATGCATTCCAACTGCACTGAAGTTGTAGGATTCATGTAGCTAACATACTGACCATGCGAATTTAATCTATAAGACATTCAAGAAGACTGGGGTCCTACAAATGGTAGAGCCCATGGTATTAACTATTTCCTATAACACTCTGTAAAGCCAGAAAGAGAGTCAAGAGAGTGACGGAGGAGTTGACTGTCAATACACTAGGGAATTACTTGGAAACAAGCCACGTTATCAGTCACTCACAGTTGTGGCTATGCAGTAAATATCCAAGAAAGAGACCCGCCCCTAGGGCCTTTCATAATTACTGTTACAGTTGGCACAGACCAGCAGTAACAGGAAATAGAACGACGTCTGACATTACATAGCCTAAACTGGAGTGTGTACCCCATAAATAATATAACGGTCATTCCCATTACTTAACATTCCGTTACTGAATATTCACCCAGCTGTAGAAATTCCCAACCAGAGGGGCCAACACAAAATAAGCACGAAATGTCAGTATGATATTGCTAGTAATTTTCCATTAAGTTTGTTTTGGTTAAAAAAAAAAAAAAGCTATGCTCATTTATCAGCATCGTATATACTCTTATCTATTACCAGACACGTCAGACACTGTCGCATAATCAAATATGTGCTCATATATTAACACACATCGTGATAATGTATTAAATTTTATTAAAAATAGATGTCAACTAGTCCAATGTTGTGTGACCATTTATAATCAAAACAGCAGCTACTACTGAAGTGACTGGTTATAAGAAGAAAAAAACAAAGTTGTCTGAGCCAGTAATAATCTATTCTTAAAATGTGTTTAATAGTCACAAAAATGTCTCTTATGGGAATCCGCTATGTCAAACTGAGTGGATACTTACTGAATCCTGATAAATAAACAAATAAGCATATAAAGTAGGTACTTTCGATATTCCTCTTTCGCTTACACGTAAGAGTGGAAAGAATATGGTGCATCGCGTTGGGAATGTGCTACGAGTCTCATGATATACGTTTGATCGAGATAATGCCACTCAGCATTTCTTGAATTTCTATTGGTACAGAGGCGTGACTTCGTATCTCCGTAACGCCCCCTCTCACACCACCCACCCCCAAAATGCACGGATCAAATGAAAAGTTGCTTGTGGCATTGGGTGTTCTTCAGTGTTTCAGAAACAATCAAAGATAAAAATGTTCGCGGATATTTGAAAATGATTTTTATTTGTACCGAATGCAAAATATATTATCTGATTTTATTTACAAATTTAAACGTCGCCGAATATGACTTGTTTTCACTTGGATGACTTTGTAGCGGGATGGATAGGAGGTAGGTCTTTTATTTATTTTATTTTATTAATCTCATAGAGAAGAATATTGAAACGTGGTTATGCAACCAGATCACCAGAAACAAGACAAATATATATATATATATATATATTAAATAGCAATATACAATAATAGGTACGTCAGGTGGACGTTCTGTGAGCTAAGTATAACTGCATATTCAAGAAGATTATTTATCAATTAAAGCGAAACAACCGAAGAGAAGCAGATATTTCTGTATGATGCATACTGTTATGAAACTTTACAAATACTTTTGCTGCAGTTAATCAAATGCATGAACCAAAAGTACAGCTCTGCAATGACAGCTAGTCTAACTTTTTCTATGCTGTGCAGCCCATTTAAAAACAAATCAGAACAGGCGTACAGGCTTTGAGGGGTGTTGCTATAGGCTAATTTGTTTACTTCAATCTTCTACATTCTTTGCCAGCCCCTGGTAACACTGTATCGTAATGATTTGTTTCCTTTTTAAACTCTAAGGAATTTTCAAGTTTGTTTGCACTGAGGTTTGTTTTGGATAGACCTGCAACCGGTCAGATGTTATACCGGCCTTTGCTGCTCTAAAATGATTTCATATGGAATGTTAAGGTTTGCTGGCTAGTAATTATGCTTTAGTGCGGTCTTTCACGAGAAATCACAATATTATGTCTATGCGCATTGACCATAAAACACACAATGTATGTTATTCATCAGAAAGAACAAAGTGGTATTCATCAGTGTTCTACTGAGACATACACCCACAAAGCTGTCATGAAAAGCTCGACCTTTCTGAGGCTTTGTGGCATCCACCTAAAAACTTTTTTGTTTTAGGTGCCTCCAGTGTAATTGTGGGACATCCACTTGACACTGTTAAGGTATACAAAAACAAAAAGAAAAGAAAAAAAAATCAACATGTAATCTGGAGTTTTTAAGTCTTGTTCAATTTATGGGTTTATAATGTTTATATTGTTGTTTATAAGTTAACTAGGAAGTTGTCTTTAATATAACTAGGAATCTGAATGAAAATCGAAAGTGCTCCAATATAGTGTCATTTTGATCTTGCATTTAATAGACACGTTTACAAGCAGGGAAGGGATACAAGAATACTCTCCACTGTATTGTGACTATCTACAAAAAAGAAACAGTAAGTGAAATTTACATACTGTATGTGGCATGCTATAATTCTATTTTTAATACAGTGTGTGAAAAAAAAGTTAACTAAAAATGCATTTCTCATCTCTCATCTTTCTGTGTCTCCAAGTGCCATTTGCTAAAGTTTTTCTTCAGTACACCTGTAATTTGTTTTGTGTTTCATTAGGTTACAGGCTTCTTCAAAGGCTTGTCCTTTCCGCTAGCTAGCATCACTCTGTACAATTCCATGGTGTTTGGATTCTTCAGCAGTTCTCAAAGAATGATTAACAAGCTCCGTGATGGTGAGGGGAGGCAAACCACTGGCATGCTTGACCTGACTGTGGCCAGTATGACAACAGGCCTGGTGTCAGTAAGTGTGGGTGCCCCAGTGGACCTGGTCAAGATCAGGCTGCAAATGCAAACACAGCCCGTCCTCGCAGGTGTGTCTGAAATTCAATAGCTGTTTGTAGTTTTAAGGTCACTTACAAGGCAATGTTTGAGTGTCACTTATTTGAATATATAAAACCTAAGGATAACATGCTGTAAGTTTTAATACCCACACAGACATTGCTTAAGATAACAAATGTAGCAGGACAGAGATGCATTAAGTTTATACCCAACTTTTGTTCTTTTATTATTATTGTAATTTTTTTGTAGAAAACCTTACCTTTGCTGGCAACGGCAGTGTCCCTGTTCGCTCCATGGGCCTCCAAGGTCAGCCTGTCTACAGAGGTCCCCTCCACTGCATCAGCACCATTCTGCAGACTGAAGGCATGCAGGGGTTTTACAGAGGGGCAGGAGCCATGGCACTGCGTGATGTACCTGGTTATACCCTCTACTTCATCCCATACACACTCTTCTCTTCCTGGCTAAACCCTAATGGGAACAGCACCCCCCACCCGTGCTGTATATGGCTTGCTGGCGGTTTAGCAGGTAAATGGGGTGCAGCTTGAACTGTGAACTGGATGATTTTGCGTCATTATACATGGCATGTAAGCGTTCTGTGAGACTGACTCCAAGCGCAGCTAGAAAGTAGTTCCCACTTTTTCATCTCCAAGTTCAAATCAGTGAAAAGGTCATGGGGTTAACAGAACTTAACAGAGATTTAGTAGAACTCATAAAGGTCAAATACCTGCAGGAACCCATGCAGACTAAAATATTCTCTAAATGATTAAATAGAGGAGAGGAGGAGTAAATAGAGGAGTAAGTTAATTTTACATTAGAGTATCACTGAAATTCATTTACGCATGCTTTCCCATCAAACCTGTTTGTGTGTTGTTTTTCAGGATCTATTTCCTGGGTGACAGCAACTCCAGCTGATGTGGTTAAAAGTAGAATGCAGGCAGATACCATAAACAACAGGAAATACAAAGGAATTGTCCACTGCATCATACAAAGTTACAGGACAGAAGGACGGCATGTAAGTTCACTAAACTGTTTTATACAGTGTCATCTGTATGAGTTAAGGTGGATATATCATGAGTTAAAGTGGATTTACTTAATTGAAAGTCTGCAATGTCAGTGTTGCACAATACAACAGTTAGTAATGAAACATTCAGTAATGAAAGATACAAGTCTGTCTGTCGGACTAACTGAGGTTCATAATGCTATAGAATGATAGAACTGTACTTGTCGCATTGATGCGCATCACTTTCTGTGACGTAGCTAATAAATCCAAGATGTTGCTTACACATTTCAAAACATGAAATGAATTTATTTGTTTATTGCTCATCTATACTCATATTTGTTGGACCATATGATTTGTGATCCACTGTATTTCACTGTGCTGTATTGTGCTGTGCTGTATTTCACTGTGCTGTATTGTGCTGTGCTGTATTGTGCTGTGCTGTATTTCACTGTGCTGTATTGTGCTGTGCTGTATTTCACTGTGCTGTATTACGCTGTGCTGTATTACGCTGTGATGTATTGTGCTGTGCTGTATTACACTGTGCTGTATTGTGCTGTGCTGTATTGTGCTGTGCTGTATTACACTGTGCTGTATTGTGCTGTGCTGTATTGTGCTGTGCTGTATTTCACTGTGCTGTGCTGTATCATTCTGCGACAGTATGGATGGAACTTTTTGGTACCATTTTTTCTTCATTCTCCATTTCAGGTGTTTTTTCGTGGTGCCACAGTAAATGCTATTCGAGGATTTCCCATGAGCGCAACTATGTTCCTGGGCTATGAACTTTCCCTCAAGTTCCTTCAAAGCCTGTAACAAGGACTCCGGTTAACAGAAACCCTGACTAGCTCATAATGTCAAGAATATTTACCCACAATATCACCACTTGCCAGTATGGGACTTTATTTCTTATATTAAGAAAAGACCCAAATTAGAAATTATTTACTGTTGTTTAACTTCTAAAGCATTGTAATCCATGCATATGCATTTAGTCAGTTTTCTAATATTTTAGCCATGGTTACCCATGTTTTCATTGAAAACACTGATATTTCATCGTTTCATTTCATCAGTGTGTTTGAAAATGTGTCCTTCCATAATTTTATCATTTGTAGATACAAATATCAGGATTTGATCCTGAATGTTTATATTTTCAGTATTATAATAATAATGCAGAAATTTTTTTTTCATAAAGAACAGTTTAACAAAAAAAACCTGTTTGTTTGTCCATACAATCTGTTGCATTGGTACTTGTGTATTTATTGTTTAGTTACAGACCAACTGAAGTATAATGTATAATGCAGAAATTTTACACAGTGGGTAGACACAGCTCACAAGGGATTTCATAAATTTTGGCAAAAATGTTTTCTTCTTCAGTAATCTTTATCACTTTATCGCAGTACATACACAGATAAAACTTGTTTTGAAAAACTATCAGGGAAGAAATGGACATTGTAACATGGATTATAGACTGAAGATTCTAAACAAGAAAACTTCAATGCTTCAAATATTCCATACCTAACAAAAGGAGCTCATTAATGATTAATCAAATCTTAGCCTTTAATGCCTTGAACTCATGAAGAGTTGAATTATTCATATAACCAAATTGTATGTTAGAGAACCTAGGACAGTAGCTTGACCTATTACAGTAACTTGTCAAGGAGCGAGAGCTGCTGATAAATCTATAACTATGACATTAAAAACCAAAGCACAAATCATTAGCTTAGTTCAAACATTAACTTCTTTGTCCATCAAATGATGGCGTCATTGAAATGTTGCAAAGGCACATTGTTTGTTTTCTTAGCTTGGTACAAAGCAAGAACATTTATGGTGCCTTTAAGAGAGTCAGTATAACTTACTATTTTGACACAAAATCACACATTTCCAAAGGACAAAAAGGAACAAACCTGTTTTGCTAAATAAGTTTCATAGCCATAAGCAAAAAATGTTACCTATTTCCACACAGTCCCTGGCTCTGAGTATGTCAAAGCACTGCTCAGTGTCTGTAGTTGTATTAGTTCTATCAAACAGGCAGATGTGAGATGCTCCTCCGTCTCTCTCTATACAGCCTACTTTACTGAAGCAAGAGGGAAATATCCATAAGAGAAAGAGTAGATTAGAAACTGGCAGGAGCCCAAGGCTGGATTATCGAAGAAAGAAAGAAAGAAAGAAAGAAAGAAAGAAAGAAAGAAAGAAAGAAAGAAATGAATGCATGAATGAATAAATGAATGAGTGAATGAAGGCATGAAGAAATTAATGAAAGGCTTTCCCAAAGCGCTTAATGAGGGGTATACACTTCAGAAGGAAGAAAATGTGAACACTTCAGTTTCTGAATGTAATGCTCATTACCATTGCCCAGTGAACTTCATATTTTAGTCCCACAACAAGGAAACACAGAACACGAAGACTTACAGCAAAAAGAATGCAGACTGTCGTGTTTATTAAGGTCACTCAGTGTAGATGCTCAAAAGAATCACTCAGCAGACAATAATTGTGAGATATTTCAGTTGGTAGAGTCTGTAATTTCCGTCCACCAGGTGGCAGCATTGCGTGTTTAAAAAATCCAGGAACAATTAGACATTCACAGCACTATTCTCGAGTGAATGTGAATAAATCACCAGTGAATAAATTGCCACTTGTTAAAAAATGTTTGCTCACTGTTCTTGTTAGATATATTTAGCTTTTAAGATGAGATACTGCTTCAAAAAAAGCACGAATAACTGAATTGCTTTTTTTATATTGACTCATTTTCTCTATAGGCAGTGAAGTTGTAGATGGGTTTTGAAGAAGAACAGCTAAGACCTTAATCCGTTACAAAGGATGCTGTCCAGCAATGTCTCTGCCTCACTGCAGTTGAGAAGAATTTCAAACTTTTCACTACTCACTCCAAAGGCTATCAGCGAGACGACCATGGGCTTGAGTTAATGAAGTCCTTCATTATTATTTTTTACAATTACTTAGCGTTTAATGATTGACCTGCAATAGTTTTATGCTTCACAATTATAACCAGCAGTAATTATAGCTAAACATAACCCTAAGGAGAATATGGTCTTACAGCAAAGAAATATATAAATATATAAACAGAAAGAAGTGTAGAAAAATATATGTCCAATGTTCCAAATAAAATATCTCACCTAACGTGCTGTACAGCTAAGGCTGATTCTGATGCAAAAAAGTCTGATTCTGTGCAAACTCAATGCAATTAACTTCAGTGTCATTGATCACTTAATGTGATCTATAAGGCTGCGTCATGTAGAAAGGGCTCAATCTCTCCTGCCTAGATGTATTAGATACAGAAATCAAATCGTCTTTTTGCATGAAATCCAGTGAGGTGGATCAACACACTAGTAATAGTTTTAAATGATAAGAAAAAAAAAACAGAGTAATTTATTGAACTGAAAACATGCATCTCTGTGCAGAACTGTGTAGCGGGAGCATATAGGGTTCTATAAAAACATGCATCCCTGTGCAGAACTGTCAATCGGGAGCCTATAGGGAACCTTAAAAATGAGAAAAGCCACTTTGATCATTGATCCCTTTCAGAGGATAAAATGGAGAGTAGAGGTTTATGTCCTACTAAGCCATAGCCTTAGAGAGCTCATAAACTCTTAACAGATATAAGACTGACAGATATCCCCCACCTTCCTGTCCGACAGGTGATAGTTGCTGACACATTAACCAGGAACCCACAATGCAGAGAGGGAAAGGAATCGCAAGCCAAAAAACATACCTCTAAATAAAAGAAAAATGCATGTTTAATTAACTGGTGTAGGGTTAAAAAGGCAGTGTGGTGTATCAAAAGTTTGTTTATTTGACATTTTCATGAGTGTGTGTGTGTGTATGTGTGTGTGTGCACTCATGTATGAAACAGTTGTCTGACTTGCATCTAATTTAATGTCAATGGTCAATGCAGTTACTGTAATATGCTTAAGCAGTATTGCAGTATATACAACGAAGCTCACACTGTTCCCTGATTCTCTCTCTCTCTGGAGAGGCATGGTGATTGGGTTACCTCTGCCTGTCCATGGATGTCATGAATAAGGTTTTATTGCTCTTTCATTGTTGAGACAGGATAGGTTCGCATGACAGCTGCTGTTCCTGGTAGGCAATATAAACCCCCTGGGAGTGTCTCCTCATCTAAAGCAAACACGAGACAAGACCAGCATAATGACCAGCCTTTGCTCTCAGTAGGATTCCCTCTTTACAAAAAGCCAGTTTTCCGAAATAACACAATGTGGATCGCAGACTAACATCATTTTAATACTGGATCCAAATTGTGGTGACTGGCTGTGTAATTGTGATTGCATAGTCTGGCTATCTTAGAGAAGGTATAATGAACAGATCATGTGGAAACAGCTTTATGACTATGATATTAATGACCAGAAGAGATGCATATAAAACACAGGACTGAAAGAGAAGCTTATACAAAGGGCGCTGGTTCTTAGCCTGCAAAATCTTAATAGAGGCACCCTGTGCAGTCAGAAATGTATTACACAATGATTTATGCTTGTCACAGCGATATTCTCCCTCCCTCCTGCTTCCAGTGCTGGAGTGAGCTTTCCCAAAGCATCGAAACTACAGGACCCTCTGTCTGTAAAGTGGTGTTTGTTTGTAGGGAAGTGGTTGTACGTTTGTAGGAAATAAATATCAATTTTATTTTGCACTTTTAGGAATCCACCTGCAGAGCCATTGGTTATTAGGACGAAGAAGGCATGGTTTTGTTGATGATTAAATGCACATAAGACAATTATCTTTAACAACATCACACAGGATCTCTCTAAATAACTTAAAATGTCTAAATCAACTGCATTTAAATGTGTGTGTGGCATTACAACATTTCTCCCCACCAAAGTTCACATTATGCAGAATATTTACACTGAGGTATTTATTATCTGATAATAATTCAGCATTAGGATACGTAAAAATATATGGTTTAGTGTAACAAGATGTATTTGGCACAAACATGGTACGCATCTTAGAATATTGTCAAGTTTAGCTTGATGTAAACAGCCAAGTCACAAAAGAATGATCCATCCACATTAAACATGATGAAATACACTGCAAACAATGTGCTGCGTTGAATCACATTTCCCAGGAACTGTGAAATATCTTAATGTCTAATTTTGCGTGTAGAAGACATGCTTGGTGGACCCTGGTGTTTATTACAGCAAACTGTAGTGTGTCGACAGCTGCTGATCAAGTTTCTTCTAATATTAGGGTACATGATGTATGGAAGATCCTGTGTTGCTACAAGCACAAGACAAAGCATTTGTAAACCAGGGTTTTTGTATCTGTACAGAAATTTTAAGAGAATTTTACAAAACTGGCTGGGTACAATTGAAAAGCTGCCCTAACCCTAGGAACAAGAAGCACTGTAATAAAATGGTTTGTTTAATCTTACTTACAGATTGCTCCTATGGTTTTATTTCCCAAACAGGACAGTCATACCTTGAACAGACGTATGTGTCATATCCACAGATATGTATCGTCTACTCAGGGTAGCAGTTTCTCTGTTTTGGTACTATTATTGTTTGCCTTACAGACACTTTTGAGGGTTAGGCCTGGCTAGCAGCTCCCTGGAGAAGGACGCATGCACATCTTTGTTTTGGTTTATAATTGCACTGTGGGTCTAGTTACAGCTTCATATGGATCAGTGATCCTTCACTCTGTGCCAAATCCATTCTTAGATAGTCTGGTAGAATCATAAAAAATGTTGCTTTAGTATTATTTGCTATAATATTTTCTGTTATAGGATTTTGATACTGACCAATAGACATTATACTGTATATTAGATTTCTGGTGTAAAAAAGACCATAAAAAGGTGGTACATCTGTTTATACAAAATGGTGTTTGTTCCTGAGCTAGTGCATCATGTTTACATCCTCCACATATCATAATGCTGTAAAGCAGATATATTATACACATAAACATATACACAGCAATAATAACAGTAGATATATTTACACGTATGGTTAATCATCTTGATTCATATTCGGTTATTTCCTTTGAGCTATATTCTACCTTAGTGAAGACTGTTTATAATACAGGCTGTGCAGCTGTCACTAATGTTTGTTTGAAGCTGATGGATGGTAAAGGGGATGTCACGCAAGCGCCAGTCCTTCACAATCATGCTTCAAGGCCTCCAGTGACCTAAACCACTCTTTAATACCAGCTTAAAACAAACATAAACCTTATATCATTGTTAGTATGCACATGACAGAAATGAGATACACTATTGCCTGAATACAGCATAGAAATAATTTAAATTATTTGGATTAGTTTCCCATTATCTAATATTTTATAACAGGTTTTACCACTGTAAGTTTTCGTCACTACGCTCTAAAAGGACAATATATGGCCATCTCTCTTTTTTTTTTTTACTTGGTCGTAAATTTTTAAATAAGTTTTGGGACCCCTCGTAAAAATGTGTTTCTCATAAAAAGAAAATATTCATACAAGTATACATAGGGGTAGTGTTATTTATAGCAGATTTCTAAAGAATGCGATGATAGAGATGGGGGCAGTAGCGAGGAGCAGTATGGGGAGGGGGTGAGTCGAAACCGTTCACCATAGCCAACGCTGAATTCAAACGAGTAAGGACTACAGAGCCGTCACCTCGTTCTCTCAAACAGTTGAGGTTTGTAAATGTTCGATCATCGCATGTTCTTTTCATCATCACTAGAATAGACCTCAGCAAGAGATTTGCACTGAATGCTGTTTAACGCCAGTACCGCATGTTGCTGGCGAACGCTACAATGGTGCAAACTCGGCGATGGAGAGGGTTGGGCGAGCAGGGTAAGGCGTGATCTGCCAATTTCAGCTCCATGTTGCAAAGGGGGAAAAAAAATACAAGTAAATGTGAGTTGACAGGTGTTTTATCCTCATGCTGACATACGTGTTTTAAAATGCGAGGTAGAAAGTGATGTCCGTGACGGGTAGAAATCGCGGAAGAGCGAACTGGACAGGCAGGTTGAGATGGTTTGTTGATTTCATTGTATAGGCTACCGGTCAAACGTTAGTGTCATAAAACATAAACAGTAAATAGCTTCTCATCTCACTGTGGCGCACTGTAGTTCCACCTATAACGTTCTTACGCTTACGTGTCCTTACATGTAAAGATTTATTTGTAGCTTTTGCGTACCGCGTCGCAATAATTTATTGAAGCTGCACCGGTCTTCTTTAATGCTTTATATTCAGATGTATGTGTGTGTGTGTGTGTGTGTGTGTGTGTGAATGTTTTCTATAATATAACTCTTATGAATAAGTTATATTACAGTGTGTGTATGTGTGTGGGTGATACTCAATAAAATGTAACACACTTCCTTTAAAGTTTGAAAATGATTAAAGTACAATAAAGAAATTATCCTATAATATGACCAAAATAAACTTTGGGCAAAGATCCTAAAAATGATCAAAGTAATATAATTTGGCAAATACACCACTCACGATGACGGTGACAAAATTAACCATACAGTAAAAGCACACATATATATAAAAATAAATAAATAAATAAAATCCAGTGGTTAAAGAGACATCACTCCAGTGTGCAGCAGTGACACTAGTTTTGAATGGGACAGTCGCCGGACACCACAAACGCACCACCTGCACCTGAGGCTAAAGATAAATCCCTGCAGCCTCACACCGTTCCTCCTGTGCTTTCTTCAGCATGCTGTCATAGCTGTTTCTGCGCCAGAAAAATCCACAGAAACTGTGATTAGAACATGCTATCCCACAGCACACGCTAATGCGTGTCCAACCCGTGAAGGTTAGCGAGGGCATCTAGGGCATTTCACATTAATCAAACCATATGCGGACACCCAGTGATTAGCGATCAGATCATGAAGATGCATCTGCCCAATTAAGCCAGAAAAAAAAGGAGCAGAGGAGAAAAAGTAAAAAAAAAAAATTTTTAAATGCAGTGTGTGGGACTACATTTGAAAGTAACAGCCCTAACCCTGAAGCCTAAGAATAAGTTGAGAATCAAAAGCATGCGCTGACTAGATTTCTCCTTGTGAATGCTTTATTGTGTGCAAGACTAGACCAGAATAGCTGAATTTGTCTGTCTTTAGCCCTCAGAGAGGTGAGTTGTGAGCCATCAAACTCACTGTCTGGTCAAAGGTGCGCTAGTCAGTTCATTCTTATATATCAAAATAATTATAGAACTGCTCAGCTTGATTTTTTTAATTATTTCCAGTCTAACCAAAGACTAGATATCACACTATCATACCTAGATATCATACCTAGACCAAGAGTCAGATATTAGATTTACGACTACGCAACTGACCAAAGAGAGAGAAAAGTGTTAACCCCATGCCACTCCAGCTGTGTGCGCAGCGGTTGGGGAATGACGCGCTGGGAGCCATTTCTCCATCTTTCTGCTGAAAACACACCAGCAGAGGCCTAGTAGCTGGCAGAGAAATCAAGTGCTAAATTATTCAGATCCACATAAAAAAATTACCCCTATCAAGATGCAGTGTGAGCTTTTTATGATTTAGAGTTTTTGGTAGGGCCACGAAGGCATTAGAAAGGCCGTAGAAAGTTATGAAACTTTGCAGTCTGGTAGATGGCAGGGGAAAAGCTCAGGCCTTAGGTCACCAGGGAGCGAAGGACCTTAAAGGAACTCAGCATGTACGATTAGCAAAAAAGCATTCAAAGCAATTGCTGACATAGAGTTTTATGCTTTTTCTGAAGGCTTTCACTTCATTTTTTTTACCTGGTCAGTACCAATAAAAAAAAAACTGCAAGAGACAAAATACATTGACTATGATATTGCTTTCAACAAGTAGATTAGTGCCTTTGAAGGTCTCGCAATATCTTCTCTGTGCACAAGAAGTGAACTTGATTGTAGAAAGATTTTTAAACACTGATGCCACTCACACCATCTCTGACTGTGCTGAGATGGTGGGGCAGTTGGCACTAATTGAAAAGTCTTTTAATCTAGCAAAATGGTATGGAGATAATGCTCTTTTGGACTGCCTGCTCATGGCAAGCATTTCAAATGAGAGCTTATCTCCGTCCCCCAGACTCTTCCCTCTTCTAAGTGGTTCGCTCCTGGGCCGGCACACATGGATGCAAAGTACTCTTCAAAAACATTAAGGGTGCTTAAGTAAGCTAACGGTAGCAAAATCAGAAGGGTCATCAGATAGAAGTTTTGGAAGTCAAAACCACTAATGTGAGCAGGAAATGACTGCCGTTTTTAATTTGAAATGGAAAAAAATAAAACGGTTTAATCCTGAATTTCTATTCCGAATTTTTTTGTTTAGTTTTGAATGTATTTAGCTTTAGTATTTAGTTTTAGTTTTTCGTGTGTCAATAAAAGCTTATTATACGTCAAAGAGAAGTAAAAGGCCAATTGTCTTATTTTGATCTTCCAATTTATGTAAACTGCATGAAGAATAAATAATACTGTATGACATAAACCAGACTTTGTAATCTCATAGGTTCCTTTAAGAGGGTAAGCCCTAAGAAAGCATGGAAATGATTAACCATTCTGTTCCTACAGTGCCAACCTTATTCCCAATCGGAAAAGTCCATTGTGACCAACAGCAAACAAAAAAATACTAATAAAAAAATAATAACTGTTTAGCAAAATAACTGCAATAGTTATTTTGCATATATAACTTGAGGTTTGTGCAGGCCTGCCTTTGCCCAAGACCCAAAAGTCTTTTTAGACCGTCTTACACAGCCTATATACTGTGGTACTGATAAGATCTATATACTGTGGTACCTATAAGAGCTGACTCGGTGGATCAGGTTCTTAAGTTTTAAGTTAAACTTTTTGTTTTTGGGAGTTACACAGTTTATTTGTAACAAAATACACCAGTTTCCATTAAATGTCCTGTATCTGCAGACGTGTACCTATTTTATTTACCTGTTATTTCAAGCATAAGTCTTTGTATGAATCAGCTGAACTGATTAAGCAGTGAAGTGAGCATGTGACAGATATACTGCATTATGACAGAGGCTAATTGGCCCCCATAGGAGAAGAGGGTGCCCATGACCTTTTGTGTTCTCAGCACACAGTGATATAATTTGACACCTAGCAGGAAGTCAGAAAAACTGAATGCATACACACCCCACCCCCAAAGTATGTGTCTGCAACAGCTCTCACTCTGCAGCTGGTGTAATATTCAGATGTTGGGCTTCGTAGTCCAGAGTAAAATGTCAGGGAATGGCATCAAAGAGCCCAGTTGCCTGAGTCTGTAATCTTGAACACTTGTGACGTTTTATATACAAGAGCACTGAAACCAGGAGTAACTCAGCACTGGGGGAAGGAAATAGCCCCAACATTGTTTTGGGTAAAGAACATTAGGAACTTTTAGAAGAAAGAAGTACAGATAAGTACAAATGGCCATTCTGAGAGAGCTGGCAGGAAATAAATGTAGGGTGGGTTGAAGGATTGATGGATAATGAAGAGCCCGTGTGCTGCATTCTCCAAGGCCACTCTGGTGCTTCGCTATGTCTCATCATCCTCTCCTGGCAGCAGATGTTTTACACCAGAAGCTGTTGCCCTGGTAACAACTCTTCACACCTGATTCTATAATGTCATTTCATTTGCCCCAGCCAATTTATTAAGTATGCTCTGGTGAGACCTAAGAGAATACCTAAAATATATGCTCAAATATATTTTATGCAGCTCTTGTGTAGCTTTTTAATTACTCTTATATTGATTAAAGTCAATGTTCAGAACAACAGAATCTTTGCTTTACTATCATGCCTTAAATGCGTTTTAAAAGTCAAAGGAAAATTTCATTATCATAATCCTGTGAAAAGCAGAGAAATGCTATAGCCACAGCCACAGTACCTCGAGGAAAACCGTCACTCATCACAAAACACATGAATTATTGTTCAGTCAAGCATGTCCAGAAGCAGACAAAGGAGAGGCCAAAGTTAATTAATGACACAGTGGGCCTGAGTCCAGTAACCTCCTGAGACCCAGGGCACAGTAAAGCCAAATTACAAAATCTCCTCGCATAAGGATGTAGTGTTTAATAATGTTAAATCGCACCGCATTGTTACATACAGTAAAGGTCCAAGACCAACTCAAGACTCTTAGATGCTCTGTTCTTGCAATTTTCACAAGCGCACATGTCCACTGTCTTCTTATGTTACAGACAGATTGTACTAGAAGAGAAAAATATTTGTTCATTGATTGTTTTATTTACCTTTTGTAGCACTTTCATGACAAGAGCAGAACACACCACATGTAATATAATTATATGATTTAAATTACAGCATTTATTTTGGTTTGAGGCTCTGTGGGTAAGATATAATTAAGGCTGAGTAAAGACAGACCCACCTTCCTCCCCTACATGTGATGGGTTGCAGGTCCCTTGTTTAATCTTACCATCAGTGGTGTTTTGCTGTCAGACTTACTTTGTAACCCAAGCAGAACAGCACAGAGTTTAACCTAATTACCCTTTATACCCTGACCTCCAGCAGCTCTACGTGCAGCTCCCAGTCAGTTCTGCATATTGGATGTTCCTCAGTTTTCTTTGTACCAGGAACCAAACCTTCCTGTAAAAACAAGTCAGTTCACTCGAAATAAAGCAATTTGATAGTGATGCAAACTATTCACATTATGTATTGTAGATTGATGGTAATATTACTATGTATATTATTTTGTCATGTATCATCTCACCACGTATGCAAGTCACATGGAACAGAAATTGAAAGCACATGTGCTGTGTTCCACAGCTGGATTATAGCTTTTAGTCTATACAGTTCTGTATGCTGAGAATCCACTGGAATTTTATGTCATAATAATCACTTGGTTCTTTTGTGTTGAAAGTAATTACAAGAGCAAACTGAACTAAAGCGAAAAGCCCTGAAGTGTCACCTGAATGAACTGTGTGTCTAGTTTGACAATATAATGCATAATGGAAAATGCATTACACTATTTAATGCATTAGTTGTAGTGCATTAAATAAAGCAGTTTGTCATCTGTTATATCTGCTTTGATGTGACTAGAAAACTAGAAATGGAATCTGTTTGGTATTTCGACTTGTCTGTTTTATTTAGCAATTACAGTGTATTTCCAGGCTGTGTTTTATTTCCCAGTGTGTCAGGTAATAGGCTATAATGACATAGAAAGCCATGTAATATGACACATCTATTTTTAATGACTTCAAGCAAGAGAAAAATTGTGGCTTTTTTAAGAATCTACACATACACCTCTGTGTTGGTGGCTTGGGTGCAAAATTCTATGGGAAAAAATGAATGAAACCAGACCTCCTTAACCTCTAGCAAGACCTGCTGTAATTTGTCATTGTCCAACCACAGGAGTAAATTATCCAGGTCTGTGAACCCCAGCCACCAGTGAAGTGTGAAAGGTGTTTATTTTGCAAAATGCACTGAAAAGGAAAAAACCAGTGGACGTCTGGAGTGTTTTGAATACTGGTTTCACATTGTTTGGTTTAATGATGCCCTATATATTTATGTTGTTTCATTCATTTTGCTTAATATAATTTTGTTTCAAGTTCAAAAATGAATTTATAAAATGAAAAAGCACATAATCTATGCAGCAGAGGCTCATTGCCTGCGTGTTAATTGCTGTGGAGCAAGACAAATGTGACAAGACCCTGACTGGGGACTGAATTTCTCCTCAAGGCTTTTGTTGCTGGTTTTTTGCATCATGCGTTGTTTGTGTAGAAGCATCCGTGGGGTCAAGTGGCTATTTGTATCTTCAGATGACAGCTGCTTGGCACTAAGGAAATCCACTCTTATCTGCTGATTTTCCACCACCTGGTCCTGCTTGCCAAAATCATTAAACTGTAGCCAAAAAAATATGGTTGCAGCAGGCTTAAGGGATGCAGCCATGCCTTTCTTAAATGCATGTTCTTCTGTCCTTGATTCTGACATTGACATGCAGAAGAGGTTCCCATCTTCAGTGGTATTACCCAGCAGATATGCATGCATATCATTTACTCCGTGTTACAATCAGTCAGATCTATGAGTACCTCCATGTGTGGATTAGGATGTCAGGTAAAACATATTGGGAGGAAATCCTGTTAATAAAGCACCTGTTCTCAGACTAGAGCATATCTGTAGATGCAGGATCCGGCTTCTAGAATCACGTGTGCAATTTAGAGACACTGCTGCTTTGGACGAGCTCCTTTTTTACTAGCATGAAAGAGAATGCGGTGAGTCAGACTAAAACATATCTGCACTCCTTTACAGACCTAGAAAAGTTACTCTGAGACATAGTATTACTTGCATTGTGATATTTACTAATTCGGTAAAACGGTAAAATCGTCAATGAGCGAATTTAATGCGGTTGTGTCCAATGATTGTCCAACTTTTTGAGTGCACTAAGCATAATATGCATGAAAAAGTACAAAATAATGACAGTGATTGGCTTGTGTGTCTACCATTTGTACACGGCTCTGCTGATTTGTATTGTGAAATCAAATGCTCTGGAGTGAAGTAGTCCAGTGGGGTAGTTTGCTACTTAAATGGAGGTTATGTAACAATCACTAATAGCTGCAGGAAGCAAAAAAGCCACTTTAGCGCTGCTCAACACACAAAACCTTCATAAGGTCATTTTCCTTCTCAATTTTGCATTTTGGAGGTAAAGCATATTTAACGAATCAGAGAGAGGGAGAGACAAAAGAGCAGTTTTATTTTGATGGAGTGTCACCACAGTCACTCTGTTTATATCCATATAACATCCTAACTACGTTCTTGTTAAGATGTCTGACGAGAACTTTAGTGGCAATACACTAAATAAAGATGTGTACAAGTTTTATAAATATGTAATGCATTTATAGTCCTGTTTAAACGTCTCAGTAATTCAGGATTGCTGTTTAAATATCTCGCTATGCACCAATTAATTTGCTCACAACTCCCTTGCCTAAAATAAAAAAGAGAAAGAAAATGAATTACTAACAGGTCTTCTGAAAGTGACTATATGGTGTTTTTTGCTGCGTTAATGCAGTTATTGATAAATTCTCAGTTTCAATCCATTCACTTATTTCTCTACAGATAAATACTTTTTGTGCAGATTTTATAGTAGATTAGTTTTGAAGTGCTGTAAAATGTCACATATTCTCAAACTGAGGCTGGATGTGGTTCTGTAAGTATTTACATGTCTCAGTTGGGAAATTTCTGTCTGGCTCATATGTTTGGAGTTTCTATTGACTGTGACCTTTGTTGAACTATGACGGTTGGATCATGCTGCCTCAGTCACTGGGTCGTGCTGCCTCGGATCATATCTTAGGCAGACTAGTTTTTAGTTTAGACTTATATCAGAGCATTAGACCGTTGATGTCCTCTGAGCTGATTGTTTGTTAGGTACACTTACTCTGTAGTTGTAACTATTGTCTACATCAATTCTTATAGTTATTATATACCTTTAGTTTTTGGTCAGTTATGTGTATTCAGAAGTTGTCTGACTAATGGTAACTTGTTTTGTTCCCTGAACAAACTAATAATTTTTGCAGTAGCCTTTTTCAAGAATGACCTGGTTTGTGACGAGTGAGTGGTATGTGAATAGTTTGTGCGTTTATGTGTATAGCAGTTGATGTGTGTTTTACATAAACATTTATTCACAAGAACATTTACAGTATATAAAGCGTATATTACAATATAAAAGGTACATTGAAAGCGTCTGACTAATACCTGCTCTTTAGTCACTTATAATAGAGGCCAGTGAAATTTGCCCCCATTATTGCCCTTAGGGGTGCAGGACTCCCATCAGTCCATGGAGTACAGAGTACAGAAGTGCATTACACCTTACGACTGACTGAAAGATGTATGACAGCCTATTAGTTTAAGCTGTAGAGCAGACATGTATAATAAAGTCGTCATTCACTGCAGTTTTTTACCAAAATGTGCAGCTCGACAATTTGTCTACACAATATGTGCAAAGAAAAGCACGTATTATTATAACATAGTGTAGGATACCTTAGTACCCAGCCGGAATAACGAGTTAAAAATCAATAATATTCTATACAATCAGCTCATGCTAATTTCTGAGACCAATGATCTGACAATGTCCTTTTGGTTTACCTCCTGTCTAGTGAGCGTACAGTTATTGGTGTTGGTGTATTAAGCTTCTTATTTGTAAAAAAATTACGTAAGTGGTAAATAATTTACATAAACAATTTCTACCATTTGTGTTCAGCTGAGAGAAACTTCCCAGAAGTATTACTTCCTGCAATTGCCTTTTCCAAAACATGGCATGTTGCTACGGAAACTAAGGCGGAGGCAAACAGAGGTTCTGCAGGAGTGACCCGTACACCTGTGGCTTGTTTAATGATAATGGTGTGCTAAGCATACCACAGGAAAACCTAATGGAAGAGATTTCCATCAACGTGCTATACATGGAAACCTAGCAATGATGTCTGTTTACACTTATGTGCATTACCATTAACACTGAAAGGTCATGCACGATTTGTGCAAGGGAGATTATTTATGCGGCATGGGTCACATTTCTTTTGCTATAGACAGGCATAGATGCTTCAGCATTCAATGTATGAATAAACATTCAATGTATATTAATAAGTCCTCAGTTCCTACATAATAACCTGACATAGACTGCCAGGCCTCAGTTCCTTATCATTTCTTTCTTTCCTCCCCCAACAGTCTTAAAAGCTTCATCATCAAGCAAAGGATACAGCCTCCGGTGGACTGACACAATAGCAACTACAAACAGTCTACATGCCCCTTTCTCTTTAGCTGTAAGAAGACCAGATAACACAGTGCATCATGGATTTTGTAATGAAGCAAGCCTTAGGAGGTAAGTGGAAGATTTTATCTTCTGTTTTCATCAAATGGCATCTACTATGATGTGAGCTTAGAGATGATCCTACCAAATGACATCTACAATTTTGTGAGCTTGGAGATTATCCTAACAAAGAGACTGAGTTAAGTTTCCATGTTTTCAAGATTGTACACCAAACCATTTCCAGATTGTTCTGGGCAGAAAAGGGATCGAGAGCCTTAAGAGTTTTAGCATTCGGATGGATTGTTAATACAATGCACATACCATTCATTTGAGTAATAAAATATCCAGTAACTGTGTTTCTAAGGAGACGTTTGATGTTATTTTTACTATTGTTTGAGCATGTAATTGCAGTTATATATGAATGCTAGGTTTTCTGATTTAAGCAGGCTGATTTTGTTCAAAGGTCAGTGAGTCCTCAATCAATTTTTCAGTTTGTTTTCATCAGTGGAATGACTAGAGCTAACGTTCACCTCCCTGCCTGCCTCACACTGGCCAGATGTTGGAGGTTATTCAAAGCTATTGTGGTCTCCTGTGCACTGTACTGTGCCACAGATGTGCTGGTAACTAAAATCATTTAAACTGAATTACAGTTGTGGTTTTTTTTTATTGTTTTTTTTGCAAGGTTATCACGCAATGTTTTAACCCTTAAATGTTTAACCCCTAAAAAAGTCTCACTACATGAGTACTTAGATTCCTCATGTCGTTAGGGACCCAGCAGACAAATTTTATTTGCCAATAACACAACAGTAAAATAAAATATGTTTTGTGATATTTTGTTATTTAAAAGAGATTCTGGTACACTGTAATGCAGATTTAGATTCACAACTGTTTAATTACAATAAATTCATTTACTAATTTGGATTTTATTATTGGTAAATATTTCAAGACAAAATAAACTAGTAACAAACAAATGATGGGGGGGGGAGGGGAGGTGCATGCAGGAAGAATTGGAAATGTAGACATTTATCCCACCAATTTGTTCAACTGCTGTCTGGATGCAACGGGGTCACTAAAGGTCACTGCTGCCCCCCCGTTCTGACCAAAGCACTAGCTCAGTGCTACTTGCCAGTGTGAACAGGTTCATTATTATGCTATAAGTAAGCTTCTTTCACAGTTTTACTTCTGTGTGAATGGGAAGCAATGCTGTCTTCAAGAACATGGTATTTCTGCTCAATCCATAATAATTTCAGTTTTCGCTAGTGCCCCAAAGACTGTCAGAGAGGCCAAGAGAAATGGTTCTATAAAAAGACCCCATCCATGACATGCTTTACGCTGGTAGGGATTCTTTTGGTTGACATGGCTGTTGTAGAGCCATTAACTATGCAGTTTTATACGAGTAGTACAGTAGTATCACAACTGTAGCATGGTAGCACAATAAATGAGTTTGATTTCTTTTTATTGCCAACAATATGGTACAGTATCTTTCAGAGTTAAGAGTGGCCCTGCAGCATATTTCATTTAAATACACTTAAATACACTATACATTTTTTTTTTACCAAATCTAAATCCAAACTTAAATAAATACATATAAAAATTCTGTTAATTGATTAACAACATTACATAATAGCAGTTTTCCTTAATACACCAATGCACTATTAAATCTTCTCTTCACCTAAACAATCCATTGTTTACATGTATTGTCTTGTATAGCATTTGTGACCCACATCTTAACATGTGCTTATAGAAAAATGTTTGTGCAACTTTCTTTACTTTAATGGTATGTATGTATGATTCATCTGTGAAGGGCATCCATTATTAAAAACCTGCATATTCATCAAAGTACAGAGCATTACAGCAGCTCTCTCTTTATAAGCCTTTGTCTTCCTGCTTTTTTTACCAGACTAAATTACAATTAGTTGTGATGTAACTGTGAGAATGACAGAAAAAAAATCAGTGTAACATTGACTTAATATATGTCTGACAGTGTTACTTATACACTATTTTGACTGTAAAGCTTCCTTGGCTACTGAGAAAGTAACTTCACTGATTTAATAATTTATTTCCACTATTTGCAAAAAGCTGGATCACTACTCAGAGCCCTAAGTTCCATAAGGAACAGAAATAGTCAAAATAGTGAAGGTTGCGTTTAGCTCATTACGCAGAAGACTGTGTCAAATACACAGTCTGAACAGCATGCCACAGTCCATTGTAACCACTCTGACAAAATGCCAAGCTGGCAGATTAAACTCTCCACGTCTTCGTCTGTCCCTGAGGTGGCTCAGTAGCTAATTGGCTAACTTGTAAAAAAAAAAAAAAAAGAGTTTTAACACCAAAACTATAAAATCTAGTTAACTATAAACTCAATTATGTGGTAACAGAAAAAGAACATTGAAAAACTGAACACACTTCCTCAGTCAACAGGTTTGTGAGGTCTCTGAAGAGGTTTCTATCATCCTTCATGCAACAGTCTTCAAACCAAAGTGCGCAACGCATTATAGTTATTTCAAGGGAAAATCACTTGTACACTATTATTGTAGTGCATTGTGGGATTGTTGTAGGGCACTAGATGTCCCACAGCATGTGTTCAGGCACCACTTTTTCATATAGACACTTGCACTAGTGGCAGTAAGTGACCTATTTTATTATTGCTTTTTTTTTAATTAAAGAATACTAAGAACCTAATTAACATGTTAATTTAGGGAGGCCTTGTGATTTGCATATCAACAAGAATTAGGGGTTTTCTCTGTTATATGAATATAGATCCAACCAAGTCTGCATTATAATCATGGGATTTGGTCACCCATCCATCACCAGAATCTTCTTCCTGCAATGTTTTGATGTAAAGGAATGCAGAATCTGATAAAGAAGCAAGTCTCTTCTTTTGTTATGCTAATTAGTCTCTGCGTGCCTTCAAAATTGACTGAAATAAATGGGCCACATATCTCCTGTACATAATTACACTGATTCTGAAGAAGACACTGTATAACACACCTAAGAACGTGACTTTTACTTGAAACATTACTGCAGTAAATGAAAGGAGGTCGTATTATAAAGCCTGTCCAGGGACTCTGCATTTAGAGGCCAGACTTACCTGTACTATTCAACCATACCATTCAGTTATGAATGATGAGGTGAGATCAACGACCTTGACATCATGTGGAATGTCACAAAAAAAGAACCTTTGGCAAACAAATCCATTTAGCAGAATAGCAGACCACTGCCCTTGCTAGTTAATGATCTATTATGATGCTCCAGGAGAGTTGGCGGTGGGGGTAACCTGTGCCCAAGGCTTTAAATGACCTTGCACCACTACTTGTCCTCTTGTGACTGTGGAGGTACCTGCCTGCAGCTAGACCACAGCTAGAACACAGCTAGACCACAGCTGAGTGCTATTCTGTCAGCCCAAAGTGTCTTGGGCACAGCAGACGTATTTGCCACTTAAAGTGTTCACGGGTAGTTCTTTACCCCTGAATGCCCTCAGAGGCATGTGGACATAGTTAAATAGTATTAAGGACACAAACTCTACATTTAAGGGTATAAATATGTATATATTATATGTATGTAATTACAATAATAGACTGTGATTAATCATGATTATTACAGTTATTATTACAGTTTATTGTAATTATTATTACCATTTTATTACAATATTAAAATACTAAAATGTAAAACTTTAAAGCGTTTTTAAAACTTCACACTTGATGACGTCTCCTCAGACATGGTATTATCTGTGTTTGGGCCTTTTTTGTAATTTAGCAAAGTAATAATCTGCAGGGGATTTCCAGGAGGAAGCTGGGGGTCAAACTTGGTAAAATGATTAATTTGCATTAAAAATGAATGGGCTAAAGTTTCCAAATTAATCCGTGCATTAACGTGTCGACAGCCGTACTATATAATGTAATTCTGAATGACTGCAAATGTATATTCTGATTTCACAGAGAGTACTTTTTTCTTGAAAGTATAGCAGTGCAAAATGTTTTTCTTAATTATGTCCATGACTAGCAACTAATGACTGAGGAAAATATAATTTAATATATTACATTATGTTAAATATTAGAGTTGCACAATATATCATCACAATATGTCATCACACTTACCAACACTGGCCATCTTCCATAATATAAACAGGTTGGAAAAGCAATTTCAGCAACTTGGTTCGTAGATTAACTTGCATATGAAACAAAGTGACCAAATGTTACTGTATTATAAACTTTACACTCAGTATGACCATATAAAATAATTGAAAGACTGTATATCATCTGTTTTTCTTAAACATTGAAAAGCCAGCGGTCATGCTGGTAGGGTCTGGAGCTTCTCTGGTTGTTTCTTTGTCTTGACCTGGATGGCTTTGCTCCCTTCACTGATGTTGGAAGCCTCAGGATCATCTTTGATCCCACACTGTCTTTTCAATTTCACCATCTTCATCACCATCTTCCACCATCTTTCATCATAGTGCTATTGCCCAGCAAATCTCTAAAAAAGCATTATTATATACAAAACTGCTGCCTGGCTAGTCCCTCATACCAGGAAGTCGTTATATGTCTTTCCTCTCTAACACCTTCACTTACAACATGTATCAGTCACATTACACAGCATTCGTGGACTTGCACTTCACTACCCTGGAGATCCTTTGGTTCCCTGTGTGCCAGTTTGTTTTTCTCAGATCTTTTCATTCAGACCTTCTCATACATTGTGCAAAGTATCTACAGTTAGAGCTAAATCTTTCAGTGTCTCTCCTCCTAAATTCTGGAATGCATTACCTCAGCACCTCTGAGATTAAAGTAGCTTTTATTGGTTCAAATCAAAACTCATTTGTTCACTCAGTATTTTTCTGCTTAGGGTGTCTATATATTTTTCAGCTGGTTTTACTGTTTTGCTCATTCCTTTATCATATACTGGCCTTGAGTGCCTGAAAAGCAAGCTATAAATAAAGTGTATTATTATATTATATCGTTTTTATATTTTTATGCGAGGCATTAGTTATTCTAAGGATTGTTTTTAACAGACACAGAATTAAGCTTAGGTTTTCAGTATACCGAAAGAGCAAGTTTCTGAAGCATACTCCTTAACTACATCTTAGATAAATAAGAAATAACTGTAAGGGCTCCGTCACTGAAAGGTAGAACCGAAGCAGATGGTTGCGAGAGAAGAAAAACGTGTATCTCTCCAGTGGCCCTCTGTGGCGGCTTTATTTTGGCTCAGAAATATCCACTTTGCCAGCATGTCACACTGAGAGCACCACAGCGTTTCACAATATGAATCACAGCAGTCTTTTCTCAGGCAAGCGTGGGATGCTTGGGAACAACCTAAAATAAGCTCAGTAAAGCCTCTAAGTATTACTTAGTTTCGCATAGCTGACAGGTCCTTTTTAAACACTTTGGTTAAGCTGGCTTGGTGTTATGACTCTTGAGTAAAGTTCACTATTGTTTAACCTTGTATGGCTTTGAATGTTTTAAGAGGCCAAACTAAGACAAGGCCTCATGAGTGCAAGAAGATGAATGAACTCGTTAAAATTTTTTTAAAAAGGCTAATTTAATTAATTTCATGCCCTCAAGGTAAAGAAAAATAGTGTTGCTTATAAAATTACTTTGACTACTTTGTCTGACTTTTCTCATTGACTTCACCATTATGAATAAGAAAAAATCCAGGATAATGGTTATTGATGATTAAAGGGAACAGTAATGGTTATTAATGGCAGATGGGCACTCTGAAAATGCCCAGCTCTCAGAGCTACTGTCAGGGATACTATCAGACATTCACATTTACCACCGTGGTGTTGGTGATGCTGGTGACACTTCATTTGAAATAATTTCTTCCATTCTGTCTACCGTAGCTGCATCTTAACCTTCAAAGTCCACAGATGCCTTTTTAGTGAATATATATATTTTTTAAACTTCATGAGTCATATGTGACATCTTTTAAAAGGTTATGGGCTCTTTACATAGAATGATTAGTACAAAGCACTTGATGGTTTCTGGCTGTTAGGTAACATGACTCCAACCCCTTGCTTCAGCTGCAAAGTACTGATTACCTGGCTCCAACGCTTCACTGATCTACTGCTGCACCGTACCTTTATTTTAAAGATATAAAAGACAGTCAGCTATTTATTGTCAGCTAATTATTAAAAGAAACTAAAATTAAAATTAAAAATAATCTGGCTTCTGGTTGTCACCTACAGGGGCCACCAAAGACATGGGGAAGATGTTAGGTGGAGAAGAAGAGAAAGATCCAGATGCCCAGAAGAAGGAAGAGGAAAGGCAGGAGGCACTGAGACAACAAGAGGAAGAGAGGAAGGCCAAACACACTCGCATGGAGGCAGAAAGGGAAAAGGTCAGACAGACCATCCGGGATAAGGTAAGATTCCTGGATTATCCCAGCTCTGTACAAACTCAGATTTATTTATTTACATTTTTAAATTTGAATGATTTTAAAAACAGGCGTATTTAGGATACGCTTGTTTTAGGCCCCAGTTCTAAATGATCGGATTCCATTTGTAGTATAATTTGATAAATGGAAATAAAATGCTGAGTAATGGGTCTTTAGTGTCGTCTTCATTTAGCTCATACTAGATGGAGGAGTAACCGAGCAGGCTGGACAGATTTGATTAGAAGTAGATTAGAAAAGAATAGAATTAACCTGAGTATTGGCATTTTGGGAGCATGACAACATTCTGTATTCACCTGAAGTTTCTGGCTGGACAGAATAATTTTATGATTCTATTCTGTTTTTCTGGCTTGTATAAAATATTGAGAAACCATTTCTCCATCTATTTGATCCTTTTCCAGTTTATAATGTGATGCAAAGTGTACAGAGAAGGTATAGCAGTGTAGTTAACAATAGAAGACCCACAATGCAATGCTGCTTTAAATGTAAGAGCTGAAGAAATGGGTCCTGGTCTGCATGGGTACTGGTTTCAGTGCATTTACTACGAATCATCAAGTGAGTCTCTGGGCCTTTATAGACTTCTGGACGAATATCTGAACGTTGTTTTTTGTTGTTGTTGTTGTTGTTGTTGTTTGTCAGAAAGACAAAGCAATTACATGAGCAGACACAGGGATTATGCCTTGAATTCAGTCTCTGGCGTGTGGTCTGAATCCCCCCCCCTATGTTTATATAGTATGGACTGAAGAAGAAAGAGGAGAAGGAAGCTGAGGAGAAAGCAGCCATGGAGCAAGCCTGCGAGGGCTCACTAACACGCCCTAAAAAGGCCATCCCTGCTGGATGTGGGGATGATGACGATGAGGATGAGGAGAGCATTTTAGACACCGTTCTGAAATTTCTGCCTGGACCACTTCAGGACATGTTCAAAAAGTAATGGACGTAATACTCTGTCAAGGATTTTTTTTTTGTTTGTTTGTCTCAAAGCTTTTTGTTGTTGTTTGTTTATTTATTTAAAAAAAATTTTTTTGGAGAGGGAGCATTGGGACTGGGGATAATTGTGAATCTTGCCAAGCCGTGGAAAGATTTTCACTACCTTGATGAAGTCTTAGTTGCTCTTTTTACTGAAGAAAAAAAACAGTTAAAATCCCCACAATGCTTTGCAGTGCCATTCAGGTTAAAATTGTTTACACTTTAAAGATCTTTCTATTGGTTAACTCACATGCACAAGCATGGCCTCACAGGCTGTACCGTGAACTGTGGGCCATCTTTATTGAGTAAGACAGCAGCATCAAAGAACACTTTCCATGCAGCTAAGACTGTTGAACTTGGGTACTGGGGTAGAGTTTTTGACCAGATAGGTCTTTTTTTTCCAGACACTGGCAATCAGTTTCAAGGGAGCAATTTAAAACAGCAATTAAAGCATGCCTCCTTCCATTGACTTCCTAGACATGGGAGTTTTTTTTTTGTTTCGTTTTCTGTTTGGTTGAAGAAACGACTGCAAATATCTCTCTCTGGGATACAAGTGGTCCAATTATGAAGCGTGTTGAATGTTGTAAGTAGTGAAACCATCCTTTAGCTCTGGCTTTACCATAAATGACAATGATTTACTCATAATTGGCTTGAGAGATAAAGACGACTGCCTCTAGAATGCAGTCTGGCAGTTTTTTTTTTGTTTGGTTTTGTTTATTTATTTATTTATTTATTGTATATCTTATTTTTTCCTTTTTAAAATAATTATCTTTAAGTTTGTTATAGATGATAGACAAAGTTTGATCACTAGTTCTGATTAGCCCTGCCAGTAAAGATTTCAGGAGAGGAAAGTGTCTGAGTATAGACGTTTGCACTGCGTAGAAACACTGCCATGTTACCAGACTTTACCTTACAAAACATTTATACGGCCAAATCACTTCTATGAAGATAATTTTGTCAAAATACTATGACTACATACACACACACATATATATACTTATATACATATACTTATATATCTGCATACACATTTAAATACACATGCACTGCTCTGTAGGGAGCTAGATTTTCAGAACGATAAGCAGTTCATATATTTAAAGGTCTTTGCCCCAAAGACAATCAAAATAAACACTGCATTGGGGAGTACTAGGGTTAGGGTTAATTATCTAGGGTTAGGGTTAATTATCTAGGGTTAGGGTTAGGGTTAATTATCTTGCCACATAATTAAAAATGATGAAGAACTTAAGGGAACAAATAACACTGGGACCAATGACCAAACACTGCCACTGAAACAGACCCTATATATCAGTCTATGTGATAGAAGGGCTGTTTGACACTGCCTGTCACCTCTAAACAGATTTGTAATTGGCCTTGTTCTTAACATGCACCTGTTTCCAAAATGGCTAAAAATGGTAATACCTTTGAAGGTGCAATTGAAATCGATCCTATCAGTTTGTTTCATTGTTACTGGATCTTATCTCTGCACTGGCCAGACTCAACCCTCATAGCACCCATCAAGAAATTTTATTTATTTACTTATTTATTTATTGCATTTGAACCAGTAGACCAAAGAAATAATATAACCTGATTTAATTTAGATGTATTAATGTGTTGCAGATCAGTTAGGCTATTTGTTAAAGGGAGATGACAGAGGAATTTCTGCTTTTCATAATAGACCCCATTGTAAAATAAGGGAATTATGTTACATAAAGTCCAAATACCAAACTGCAAGTGATTCAAAGAACATATCATTTTACAATCTAATCCTCTAAAGGCTTACATTAAAATGAACTCTGGCAAGATCACATTGTTTAATCTTTACTATCTATATGGTAGTTTTTTTTTTTTTGTCATTTCGTTCTAATTAAGTTTTCTCATTTTAATCATGTGTTTCCAACTTTCACCAAGGATCAACCATCTCAGCTGGCCTAATGAAAGAGAGACGTATCTTCCCATCAAAGTACTTCCAGTCATTTCTGTATCTATATTAATAACCATATTTTTTAGCATAACATATAACAATGGTATAGAACATGGTAAAAACACGAAGCCTGGTAAAAGGTTGTTTGTATTCATAAAATTGTCAAATGAAAAAATGGTTAGCTGGCATATCTTGGCTGTATATATGTCAAACCTGATTTTTTTTTGTTTTGGTTTTTTCTTTGAATTTTGAAGTTCATACTGTTCTAAGAATACTGGTTTTAATTCCAGACACTTTTGGGGTGTTTATTTACATTGTGAGTGATCTAATCTGAAGTAAAAAAAAATAAAAATACAGGCCAAGAAATAATGCATGATATTATAAACAAATCTCTATCCATAGTTAATGAGGCAGAGTAGTCATAATTAGCTATGTGAATCTATAGCTCTAACTATGTAGATTAAATCAAAATAGAAAAAAATGTGTTTTTTTTAAACATCTGATGCATCCCAATTTACACAAATCTCTGAACTTCTCATTAATTTGGCTTTATATGCATCAAAATATATTAAAAGTGACTATTAAAGATAGAAATAGTTTAAAGTCAAATACAGAAGGTGAGCTTTCTATTTCTAATAGGGTGGTAGAATTATGTACACTTTTATTCTAGTGCTGAAATTTTTATCACTAGTTAAAGCCATATTGTTTAGATCGCAATAATTATTGAAAATAATAAATAGGTAAATCACCTTTTAGTTATGCATTTGTTTCTAAATATTTAGAGGTTTGTTGATCCTGTCTACCTATCTGGTGTCTTTATTCTCTTGCATCATATATGTGGAACTGTGTATATACTTAGGTATATATGCAAAGATTTCTATAAAGAAAACGTACTAAAAAAGCCATTGTTAATGTCTTCTGTATGTACTACAAGTTGTCTGTGTAAGTGTCTGTGTGTCTATGTTTGTAATGTAAAACATGTTATTTCATGTTAGTCCGTTGTTGCCGTGGGTGTTTCATAATCTAATGTGCACAATGTCATTGTCTTGGAGACAGCATAGTCTCATTGTCTGCTTCCAAACATCTGACATGCATGCAGTTCAATACCAAAACACGAGGCTCTGTGCTGTATGTGTGCAATTGTCCCTGCAACAGAAGCTGCTAGCTAGACTGAAGGATTGATTTCTCCGTTAGCTTAGCTCTAAGAAATGAATGAATCCCTGCATTAAAACCACTGTCTAAGAATTCCCATAAAGCAAAGATTACTAACCATATAGCTCTAAACAGGCCTTACGGACTCGGTCAAGAACACATGTTCCTGTTTAACAAATGTGTCAATCAAAAAATATCCATTTTTTTGTAAGATTAGCATATGCTTTTACGTACGTACTTTTTACAACTAAATGCAGTCATCACGTTTGGAAATTAGTTTCATACAAAGTCACAGAGCTGTTACAAAGCTCTTTGAATTTCAAATTCAAATAACAGTATAATGGAGCACATTGACTATGTTTTCATACATCTTACAACACAAAGATGTTTATATATTATATTTGCAAATGGAATTTTGCTCTATAAATCTATCATTACATAATAATCAAAATAAAGGGCTGAACGTGCTGATAAGTCTGTGATTTTAACTTTTAGGGTCCTATATTTATGGGTGAACAATGTAGTATTAAATGCTGACGTTAATATAGTCAGTTGAAATCATGTATGACTTGGTGAATACAATTCTTCCTGTATTTAAAACATTGGCCCCAAAGACAATTGATTTGCAGCCAGAACCTTAGTATTTCTTTGCAGAGAAAAGCAGCCGCATTGTTAATTAATATCTCAACAGTAAAAATAAAACGGCTTATATCATCCATTCTTGACGTCATTGTTCGGTGTGTTATGTAGGCTATACATTTAAAGTTTTCTTTGTGCTTTAACTTCACGTTTGAGCCTTAGAGATAAATAACTACAGTGCATACAAATCGCCATATGTGACAATAATGATTGTTGTTCTTTCATTGTTAAATTGTTCAGTGTCGAATCATTTTCACAAATCCATTTTACTCACATGCAAAAGACTGAATGTTGGTTCTCATATCTGTTATATTTACAAGGCAAAAACCATAAGAACTGCCTGTGCTAAGGGCTATGATCACCATGTTTTTCCACATCGAAAAGATTGTACATTCCTCTGTACATGGCACTATGGGATTGTTTAGCAACTTCAGTGAGGAGAATGAACTACATGCACACAAAGGGAACTGAAACAGTTTGCCTCATTTTCCTGACTGTTCATTTTCTCCCACACACAAAAAAAATCTTTATTTTTGATGCACATTAACAAAGACGAAACAGGAAAAAATCTATTTGTTTGAACAGTTCTGTGGTACTTAAATATTCTGTGCTACATGCAGTTATATCATGCAGATGTTCGTTCTGATCTGCAATGGAAGTTTGGACTTGTGGTCTAACAAAACAAAGAAATTGCAGAAAAATCTACCGTTTAAAAAAAAAAACAGGCTGTTGAAAGCACTTTTTCTATTGGATATGTGTGTGCTTCTGTGCTCTGGCCACTGTACAAGTTGCTCTCTTTCATATTGGTTAATTCACATGAAAGAGTCTTTCATAATACTGGTCAGGTCAGTAAAATAACGTAAATGTTGTTTAATAAAACACAATATTTGTTATTAGTTAAACAGCAAAAGAAACTTAGCACCCACGTTTGTATTTCTGATTTCCAGCAGTACAAAAATCACAGGATGAATGCCTATTTGAAGTTCAAAGGTGGGATAATTTAATCAGTTTCTGTTGCCAGGGACTTAAAAAGTTAAGTTCAACCAGGGAAATAGTATTTCTCTAAACCAATCAGTGCATAGTGCAGGGAAAAGCAAAACATTGAGTCTGCACATACAGGTGTATTTAAGGCTTGGATTCTAAAATCACTTTGGAATGTTAATTCTCAAAAAAAATCAAATATAAAATGTAACTGGACATGTGAAGTGTGATTACAATACATGTATTAATATTAACTGCTTTGATGTTGATTTAGTTATGCACTTAGGGATGTTCCTGGTGGGAATAGTAGAATAATCCTTATTCTATTTAAAAATATATATAATACAGATAGCATTTCAACTTTATCATGTCAGACAAATATGTTTACATGTAAATGTCTCTTAACTCAGTGCAATTAAAAATAATAAAACTTAAATGCGTTATTCTTGTAGGATATTAGTTTTTTCATGCATGTATGAACACTTTTTAAAAACACTTTGATGAATTATTTTCTGAAACACTGGTACAATGTAGCCTATTAACAGTATTGCCAACAACAGCCTAACGCTACCAAGAGAGACACCACTTCTATCAACAGCCTAACGCTACCAAGAGAGACACCACTTCTATCAACAGCCTAATGTTACCAAGAGAGACACCACTTCTATCAAAGACAGTGCAAGTGCCTCTGGAGTGCAGCAGACCGCATGCATGTGAACATGTTGAAAGAAACACTGGCGAGATAATCCTGCTAAATCAACATTTCATTTACTGCCAACTTTCTAAATAGATTTTTTTTTAATGTTTTAGTCACTCCCTCTCCTCCACCTGAATACATCTAACTGTAGTGTATATTCAGATTTGTTCTCTTCTGTGACTAAGATAAAGGCGAAAGGTACTGACCTAAGGGTGGGAAAAAAAAGAAGAAAAAAGTCATTCAAACATTTCCAACCTGTGAGTGTTGAGAATGGAGTGTGAACTCAGAATATGTTCTAAATGTGTTGAGAATGGAGTGTGAACGCAGAATATGTTCTAAATGTGTTGAGAATGGAGTGTGAACTCAGAATATGTTCTAAATGTGTTGAGAATGCACAATGTGAACTCATATGGAATATTTCTTTTATTGCATGTCATGAAGAACTATCTGTCAAATCAAATCACTGTTAAAATGTCATACAAAAAAAACTAAGTGAAATTTAGCACTTTTGGAAAGATCATACACAAATAAAATCAGTTTATAAAAAACCCCATCTGTGTAAAAAAAATTTTTAATTCTTAGATGTCATCTGGAAGTAGTTTATAAGCCTGCACCTGATCATCCAGTCTGCCTGAATGCACCAAAGCTGTCTCATATCGCTCTACAGAACCGGCACAATCAGTTCATATATCATATTAACATTGATTTTACTGTAATATAAATATGAGACAACAGCTGGAACACACTACTACTGCTACTACTACTACTACTACTATTAATAATTATAACAATAATGATTTCTACAAATGTCTGCATAAAAGAATAACAAATGATTATCATGCTTGTATCTCTGAAATGTTTTTCATGAGTTCCTGAAAAACATCCCTCCATCCATCTTCTACCACTTATCTAAGTCCAAGTCATGGGAGGCAGCCTAAGCAAAGAAGTCCAGGCCTCCCTCTCCCCCACTACCTCCTCCCTCTCCGCCACCACCACTTCCTCCAGATTATCCCTCTCCCCCACCACTTCCTCCACCTGCTCCCTCTCCCCCACCACCTCCTCCAGGGAAATACTGAGGCGTTCCCAGGACAGTCGAAGATTCAATCCAACATGTCCTGGATCTTCCTCAGGGTCTTCACCCCACTGGACATGCTTGGAACACCTCCCTACAGAACTAGATTCCTGAACCACCTCAGCTGGCTCCTCTCAGTGTGGAGGAGCAGTGGCTCTGCTAAGAGCTTCTCTCAGTTTGCCAGGCTCCATACACTGTCTCTAAGTGAGAGAAGTTGCCCTGAAATGGAAATTGACATAGAAAAGATTGAGACACGGAAGATAGTTAATCCTTTTAAAAATATGCTGATATAATAATGAGCATAACAGTAACGGACATTCTTCCAGATTTCTACCCCTTTTTGTTACCCTTTTACACAAGTTAGCATGTTATTTGTTCAAGTACAAGACATGCTAATCCTGTCGTTCTGGATCCCAAGCTGACAGCATTGTAAATGGATTTACATTCCCCATCATCCTCTTCTCCACTCTGCCATTAAATAAGCTTGTATCTGGCTGGCTGGCGCCTGGACAGCCTGCTGATTTGAGGCACTGCACTATGTGTTTTCCTTAAGATAGAGATTCCATTTAGATTAGCACTGGTAGACCTTTATGAGAAATATGAATTGTGTTCTAGGGATACAGATCTTTCTGTTTTTTGTGGGTTTGTGTATGAGATCATTGCTTGACCCTGATCAAATTTTGTCTGTCATGACAAGAATCATTGATTTTTGGCTGTGTAGAAAATATTCAGTGTAAGAAATACAGAGAAAGGCCTTTCTAGAATATTCAACCAAAAGGCATCTAGCAGTAGCAAAGTCAAGAGACAAACAACTTACCACACCACACGCCCACAAACCACATCTTCTCCCGACAGAGAGCTCAGAATGCATGTTATCCTCTATTTTGACTGACAAAAAAAATGATATCAGATATAGAGTAACTGAAACACTCTGCAACAGGAGCAACACCAGTCTCCAAGCCACAACAGTAACATCAGCCTAGAAGAGACAATATAGAAATGTGGATTTTCAAATGAAAAAACATTTTGTATCGAGCTTCAGTACGTGGAAACACTCCCAAATTCAGATGCCCTTGAATTTCACTAAGACACTGTCTTCTATTTCCAGCATTCATAAAAATCTCTGAGTTTTGCATAGCCCCAATTTCTACAGATATATGAAGCGTACGTCCTTTTAAACACTTGACTAAGCAAATAATAGCTATTTTGGCACCAAGTGTGCAAACACACTGCATAAAACAAATGAAATTACTTCACCATTACATGATAAACAGTAATGCTCAATGAATCAGCAAGAAAGAACATAAAAGACAGGAAAAAAAGACTTGCCAAACAGCTCACGAAGCACCTGGGTAAAAAGATAAACTATGGCACTTGTTAAACTAAATGTTATTAAGGGGGCATTTGGAGGGTGCCTGTAGCTTCCAGCGATGTGTAGGAAGTGGCAAAGTAAGACATCCGGGAGCCTGCAGAGTTGAGTCACCAGAGAAAGGGCTGAGGACAGCTGTCTCCAGCCAGGCTCTGAGCTTCTCACATGGACGCGGAACGTCGTGCTGAGCGAGTCTGTCACCGACGGAGATTAGCAACAGGGCCATGTCTAATCTGGGCTGTGAAGTGCTCCGTAGTGACAAGAGACTCCGTCCAAGTCCGCGCACAAGCGCCCGCCATGTCAGCGGTAGCCCTTCGCCGCACTGTTGTTTAATACCCGGCATGACTCAAAGCCAGCAGCCATTGACCTGAGCATGTAATAAGACGTGATGGCTAGCAGAGAGGAGAAACCACGATCCCAGTAGCAGATAATGGCAGCAAAGCAGAACGGCTGGCGAGAGTGATGTCCCCGAAACGGACAAGACCGTTCAGACCCACAGATCAGACTGTGATATTACCGACAAAATAACTACTAGGGACATCTAAACTTTCTGACTGATGTGCCTTTTCACAATCATGGAAACCATAAACATCTAAATATCAATTACACATCTTATGAAACAGCACTTTGGTTTCCAGGTGTCTGTGTGATTTCTAATGTATCAGTTACACCTCAGTAGGATATCTATGATAGGTGGTATAATTGAAAGTGATGCAGAAATGCATGAAGCTCATAAATGAGCTCAACAAGAGATAAAATCAGTACAATTTATGATGTGAAAATTATGATATTGAGAGATGAGGCTTAGCTATTAGCATCCACACTATTCACAAACTGAGACGTATGTCCTATATGCTATTCTAATCCCATTTTCAGAGTAAACAGTCGATTATAAAGATCACACAAATCCCGCCAGGGAGAGAAATGCTGCTCGAGTTATACACCTCGTCAGGGCATTAGTGAGTAATAGGCTGTTAATCATCGATCTACATCAGTGAATACATACAACTGTCTGGCAGTTCAAATATAGGAACAAACAAATAATATAAAATAATTTTTATTAAAAAAAAAACAAAACACCTAATACAAAAAATGGGTTCAGTTTAAGAAAATCTTGAAAATGCCTGAATTAAAAGGGCTCCCCCAACACACAAGGAAGGTCTTTAGGTCCTTAGTGCCCTCTAGTGGCCATTCCTTAGGGTTCACCAAGTGTTGATGTCTGAGTGGCTGAAGTCCAGCACAATTTTCTTGCCATAATTCTAAATGGTTGTTTCTGTTTTTGAGTTCAGATGAACCATCTAGCATGACTCAGCATAAGGAAGTGAAAAACCAATTAGCTTTCATTAGACTGTTATTCTGTTGCAACAGTTACAAAATTAAGCACAGAAATTAGAATTCAACTACGCTTAAAAAAAAGGAAAACAGAGAAGTGAGGGAATTCCATCAATTAATCGATTAGCAGGGATGGTGATCTCTTCCAGAGAGAGATGTAACCTAACTATAGTACAGGAAGTGTACAACAGCTGGTGTTAAGGGCCTGGTCCATGAGTGAGCTCAGTGCCTCAGGAGTCATTGGGGAGCCCAAAGAGCTTGACGGTGCCCGCCTCACGGCTGCTGTCGTACTTCCCTTCCTTGTCGTCGCAGGCATATGCCAACAGCGGCCTCTTTGGGTGCCAAGCTACAGTGAAGGTCGGAGACTCGCACTGCACCTCCCACAGCTTCTCCCCTGCAAATCAAACCATCGTGAGCTGACACCACACCTGACAGACATTCTTTCAGGAAAAGATCAGATGTGGCACAAGTTGGTGAGATCAAAACTCAAATGGTCAGAGGGCTAAGAAGCCTTGTCTTTATTTACCTGTCTCCACCTCAGCTATATCTATGAAGTGATCTTCAGACGCTGATGCCAGCATTTTGCCATCATGACTGAAACTTAGGGTTCGTACTGGCCAGTCCAACCTGCAGAACACACAATTGATTTAAGCCAAGAAGTTACAAATATACCACAAAAATATTTTATTACTTACTATATTTTACCTTAAAGTTTATTTACCTGGAGAAACAACGAACACACACCAGTTCTTCAACATCCCACAGACTAACCAGAGCATCAGCACTTCCAGTAGCAAAATACTTGCCGGTGGGATCAAATTTGATGCAGATACAGTTGGATGGATGAGCATTGATTGACTGAATAAGTTTTAGGTCTGGGTAGCTGGGAAACAGATTAGTTGTAAAAAATAAATAAATAAATAAATAAATACAAACTTAACAAGAAAACATGCAAAATATGCATCAGTAAATTGCTTTAATAGTAATTAATACTTCAGAGTTACCTCAAAATGTTGATGCAGCCATTTCCATTTGTAAGAAAGAACATGTCATTGTCATTATTCCAGGATATCTCATTGACTTCAAACTTGAACTGTTCTTCAGCACGTGGGCGGTGAGTCTTGGCATCGATGAAAGTAACAACATCATCCTTGTTCCCCACAGCGATGGTCTGGCCATCAGGACTCCAACATATATTGATATTCTCTCCTACAGCACAACCAAGCATACTATTGTTTTACAGAACAGTTAAGTCTGGATATAAATTAGGCTTAAGAATGTGGTTATGATGGTATTTTTCCACAGCCAGAAAGTCTCTGTGGTATGAGAATGAGGAGGGCAATAAAACGTTTACACAAAACTAAAACTGTTTATCTATTCAAGCTTTAAGGTTTGAAGCTGCAACCCAATGAAACCTGTTTTAAATTCTAACTTCTAGTCATTGTTTTAAGGGTTCATAGGAAATATGAAACAGTACCTTGTTAGTGCCTAACAATTTGAGTGTCTATAAGAAAATGTTTTCTAGAGCTTTATACAGCCTACGTCATAGTGTTGACGTGCAATAATTCTTAAGTGCCAGGGCAGCTTTAAGACTGAGACAATCACCTTTAGTGCTGACTGTGGCCATACATTTGGTAGTGCGTACATCCCAAATTCGAATGGTCTTGTCCCCTGACGCAGTAACGAATAGATCTGGGTTGGTCGGGTGCCAGCATAATTGATCCACACTGTCTCCATGGCCTCTGTAGTTGTTTTCCTTCACCTATTGAATGAGATGTTTGTTACGTTCAATTAGCGAGGCGGATTGTTGCCACGAATAATTTATTCTCCTACATATGCTAACAAAGACGTTGTTGTTATGTAGTAAATACACTTCTAATGAAAATTATTATATAGAGTGAGTTATATACAAGTTTTGCTCCATCAGTTTGACAAACAGGAGATCACCCGTGGTTAATGTTAGGTTAAACACAATTTTCGATAAATTACTGAAAGTTTTGCAGATATGTAAAATGATTTTGTCTGAGAACATGACTAGACATCACTGGCATGTCTAGGCTCACTTTCCTGAACTGGTACGGCACTTAGCTAGTAACAATACAGTTAGCTATTGCATCTATCTATCTAGCGCTAACTAACGAGCGAAAGCTAGCTACCTATCAAAATACTTACAAGGCGATCTTTTTCGAGGACAAAAACACTGGCGGTTTTATCAAATGATCCCGAAGCCAGACGTCTTCCATCGCAGCTCCATGCAACTGAATGGACTTTCGCACTATGCGCAGGAAACTCGCGGCTTTTGTTGTTATTTCTGAAATTTTCTTGCATTTCGTAAAAATAGGAGGTCGCCATTTTGGTAGTACTTCGTCGTTTTCTAAGCCAGATGCATTCGTCATAATCTTAATGATGGCGCCGCCTATTGTGTAGGAGAAATTTGTATTTAATTCCCAAACCCTTCAGTTATCCCAATTCACTTTATGAGATACGGTACATAAATAATCTTAAATTATTTATTGTTGTATTACATTATTACACTGGCACGTTGTAACTGAACTGAATTAAGTCCAACTGAATGGTTGAACATGCACTGTTACTGCTAATAGAAAACCGTTCTGAGTAGACCACTAATAAATTTTTAATGAAACATTCCAAGAACAGACACATTTTCTAATGAGTTCAAATCTGTTGTAGAACATCCTGTCTTTATTGATAACACACTGTTCTTATAGCTAATCCCACAATAAATACCACATTTCTATGGGACATCCCAATAATGTATGCATATAGGCTCTCCCAGTAGTGTACGTATCAAACCTTTGGAGAAGTGATGTCACCAAAGAAGCCTACACCCTTCACTAGACAGGAGTCTCCATCCTCATTTGAGAAAAGACTGTATTCCATGTCCATATTAAGATGTCCTCTGCCTCTCTTGATGTTATTGTTTGATCTCTGTGCCCTTTTGCAATCACAAGCAAGAATATTAAACCTCAGAAAGTCTTCAAAGTATTTGTTCATCTTTATTCTGTCCAGTTTAAAAGGTACGGTACAGGAGAATAACATGATTGTAAGTAAAAGACACACTCATTGTTCTGTAGCTTCCAAACACAGACAATATGAGACCACAACAGTCAGATAATGTCCCGAGTGAATCCTAAATTGATTCCCTTAAATGTATAGACTACAAAGTAAAACCTAGATGCCTCATAGGGCTGAAAAGAAATACATGTTTGGTTAAGTAAGGCCAAGAAACATTTGAAAGGTGCTGCCTAATTAATGGGTCGTTTAAATTTAAATAAAAATGTAAGTCATGTACTTTAGAATTCTGTTTTCAATAAGTATAAGAGCACTGTAAAACACAACAGTTGAATTCTCTCACAACTGATACAGTATCGCACTGTGACAGCAGTAAATGTCTGCAGTGTACTGGCACTGCACATCATTACAATTTGCAGATGATATTGCATTGTTCGGAGAGGCTACAGACACTTAGCTGTAGACACCCCATCACACCTAGTTCTACTTCAAAATCAAATGTGAAAAACAAACAAACAAATAAAGAACAAATAAACAAATATCCTCGAGCAGTGTAATACTGCAGTGCAAAAACATAGGAACACAGGTGGAAGACATTGGAGAATATCAGCTCTTTTAGGGTGTTCACATTTTTATGATGAACAGAAGCTGTACGGTACAAGACAGCTAGGAGGTGAGTTTGTCTAGGAGGTAGACTGAAAAGACCCTCACCTGTCTCCTTTCACCTGTATCAATCAGCACTCGCATGGCTTATGTTTGCATCTTATGAGGACAGTTCACAGATCGAACTATAAAACCTCAGACACAACAGCAAAGGTGCGTTGATGTGCAGTACTGTTCTGCTGTTCTCAGACTGATTTAGGATTGAGTTTTTGCATTGTAAACATTGTTCTTTACTACATGGTTTACTTTAAAAAAAAATGGAAATGAGAGGGCAGTGTTGGGCAGTGTAATGACATATAGCCTGTTTTTGTTTATATAACAGTGGTTGTTGTAAGAGATATATTGTTATATCAGGACTTAAACAGGTGTGGCCTTTGATGCTAATTCTTGGCCCTCAAAGATGATTCTGGTCAACTAATTGGCTAATTCTTAGCCCTTGATTCTAATTATGACATCTGGGACCAAACTCTGTGACCAAATTCTTGCTTATAGGCAAGGTGAGCTGTAGATTGTGCTGAGAAGGTGTACTGTTGTGTATAATTCTTGTGTTACCATTTTTTCTTATATGATATTTAAATCTTGTGCTATATTTTTGAGGCTATATTGCCCTTGCCCTAATGATACTGAATGACTTGTGACGTGATAAATCACTGTAACCCACTATAACGGATTTATATGCATCTAATCAAATGGAGAAAACACTACTGCTGTGATAAGATGTCCTTAGTCTAAACACTCGGCTGATGGAATCGGAAAACAGTACATTTCAGAATGAGTGTTTCCTTTGGAAAGATATTGTTAGCAACACATTAGATATGTTGTATTTCAAATCTCAGAATTGCTTCAAAGTTCATTATACTCATCCTGGGCAGCTCCAGTTTCTAAAGATTATTTATACAGGATCAAATGATTATTCTGAAATACAAATGGGGAAGCTTCCTTATACGTTCTCAAAATGCACAATATTTCTAAAGGAAAAGTTAAATATTGAACAGTCCATGGATACTAGCTACCTAGAGCTGAATCTTTTTTTTTTCAAGTTTTGTTTGGAATTTGGAATATATAAACTGCAAAACCAAAGCAAGATTCTGTGCAAATTCTGCAGCCGTCCTGCTAGGTGCTGGATGGGGTTATTAACACTCAGCGTCCATGCTTCCGTTCACTGCGCTGGAGGGCCTTGCAGCAGTGCTGAGAGCCCCGTGAGGCTCCTCGCTTGGTGGCTGAGGCTGCTGATTGGACCATTCACTCTTCTCTTGATCTCCATCTCTCTGCCCCCTGCAACACACCATGACATGGTTATGAGAGATCTTCACAGCTTCAGAGCTGTATATCTACTATGTACAAAAAATAAGTCAATATGGAAATATGGGTAATACATGTGTGTGCTCTCCAGTCTGCATCATAAACACTCTCTTAGCATAATTACTAATTATATTCACCATTATCCTGATTAAATCCTGAACTCAGAAAACCACTCAGTCACAACAGAGGTTACTAATAAAGAAACCATAAACTTTGGACCCTGATCAAAAGTAAAATAGCTCAGAAATCCTTGAAGTTAAAATAACTGCTTTGTCTAATAATGTCTATGGAAGTAACTTTACCAGGCACAGGAGCTGTTGTCAGGTGTCTCACAAGGCCCTTTCTCAGAGAGGGAGATGGGGAGCACGGCTGAAGGCCCGCGTTCGTTAGGCTCGGCCGTCTGCTCTGTGCAGCTCTGGGTTGAGGCAGCCTCTCTCCCCGAGTCAGAGCTGCTCCTGGAGCCTGTCTCGCTGCCTGAGAAGGACCCACCCCCTGGCCCATCTGTCTCTCTACCCGAGTCAGAACTGTGCCGACCATTCAAGCTGTCGGACGAAGAGACCTTGCTGATGTTACCGTCCATCTCACCTGCAGAGCAGGGCACAGACCAGTGGTTTCAGGTTAACATTTATCTGTGTTAGCAAACAGAGCATAAAAACTATTGGATATAGAATAGAAAAAGCACAAATGCTAGTGCACACCTGTCACTGGCAGTAAGCTTAGTTGGTGGAATATTGGACTAAGGAGAAACCATGTAATAAGAATTTAAGTAATTGGTTTGGTACTAGCAGGAGGAAGACTCTCCACAAGGGGGAGACAGGCAAGAGTGTGGCTTCAGTGACCCCGTGTGTCCTTGTTTTAGGGTTAATCAGAGTCTTATAGTTGTTGTCAGCTACAGTTAGAGTTAAATAACAAAAGCCAAATATGATACACATTAACATATATAAATAACCATCATCTATCTTTATGATTATCACAAACAGCGTATTTTCTCCAAATTGGTAAATCAGAATCTTGGCAGAAAAATACATAAATCTGTCACTGGGTGAAAAAGGACCTGCAAATAAACAGTATTTTATTATAAACACATGTTCTTATTATATAAATAAATGTTCTGCATAATTCAGACAAAACTTGCCCAGATTCTTCTGCTCAAGTTTGCGTTTCATAATTCTAAACATGTTTTTATGGTCTGTCTGACCTGCAGCAGTATCACAGGCCTGCTTGCGTCTTCTCCTTAGAATCACTTCCAGTTCACTGTCCTTCTTAACAGGCAGCGTTTCCTGGAAGCAGCGACTAGGACTCTTTTTTACCGTTTCCTGAGAGGTCAAACAATAAACATCCTCATCACACACTCACGTCTCTGGCTACCTCTTCACTTTCACAATAGGATCATTACAATCAATTGTTTATTATTTTTAATAAATAACAATTATTTAAAGATGCTGAATACTAGGAGCCAGTTATTATATAAACCACAAAAATGGAGAATTAGGTGCAGCATGTAAGTTCTTGTGAGTGGATACTAAAAAGAAGCTTTTAAAGGGATGAAGTACCAGAATGCCTCGGAGCTCCTCCATGGCGCTCTCCTGCTGCCGCTCCTCGCTGGACGGATTTTGCTGCTGAACAGAAGACCAGTACAGACAGGACTGCATTACTCTGGTCTGCTATGTCAATCAAGACACTACACAACGTTGCAATACTGCAATATCAACCTGCGATATCAAACTGTAAATTCTTTACATTTAGGCGTTTTACCACCTGATCCATCTCCCTACCATTTTAATGTTTGTATACGTTTATGCAAATGATATACCAGAAAGGGCTGAGGTTGAATCTGGCACTGAAACAGTGTACAGATGGTAGCTATTATGATCCTGACCATGGGTCTGAATTATTGATTTTAACTCTTACAGGAACAGCGGGTGTGACTATTGTCATGGTGTCTGAGTCAATCAATGCCTTCAACACAGTACATTTACTCTCTCAGTAAATTTACTTATGAGATGCCCACCATCAACAAAGCCTTGATAACTGAAACCATTCCCCAGGGAGAATGGCCAAATGACCTTTTCCTGGGGCTTCAGTAATACAAAGGAGATCAATCCTATAATCCCATGTTTCAAAGCAATACCCTCGATACTCATAATCACTGATGCAATGTTTGCTAACCATACGATGTGTTTGAAAGTGGTGGGCTTACCTTGGTCCCGAACCTCTGCATGTGATTCAGAAATTTCAGCAGATCACATAAAGTCCAGAAAGGGCACAGCATTAATAATCACAGATCACATCATAGAACTTGGCAAGCACTTAAAAAAGTAATCCACTGCTCCATGAGTTAAACAGTAAATAATCGATAAGCCAATTTTGCATTCTGAGCTTCACCTTTGTGTCCTGTCCTTTCACAGGCCTGAGCACCACCCCGTGTTTGATCCTTTCCATCATTTCATTGACAGCCTTTACTTTGACATCATCCACACCTTCATTCACTGCACAGAGAGGAACCAGCGCTGGTCAGATAAACCACAGCAGGAGACAAGCAGGAGCAGCACAGAAAAAATGAACCATTTGTCAAAGGCAAAGTCACCTGGTGCCTGCTCCAACTTTGGGGAGCCTTTTCCAGCTTTGGAAGATTTCCTCATGATTGCAATGAGGGAGCTAGAATACAATAAAGTAAAGATGATGAGAAGACCCAGAATGATGGATTCATACATTCATCAAACAACCATTTTGGTGCAGAGCGAGTATAGTTAAGTATTTATCAGCAGATCGTTACAGTAGAAAAAAACATGAAAATGATGGTGCAGAATAACTGAGCATATTGTAAGAGTAATTAAAAGTATTCGCTTTCCCAAACAGACCAAGAATACAGGCAAACAGCTTGTGCTCATCATGGCTTTGGTGCAGTAAATGGGGCAGTACCTGAGAGGGTTGCAGCGAGATGGAGGGGGTGGGGGTGGAGGAGGAGGAGGTGG
>JAOXYF010000010.1:5210507-5233171 GCA_028565775.1 Sternarchorhynchus goeldii
GCCGCGAGAGGGAGGGGGTGGGGGTGGAGGAGGAGGAGGTGGAGGCGGAGGCGGAGGGGGCTGGGGAGGAGGTGCAGGGGGAGGAGCAGTCCCTGCGGAGGGATCTGACGGTGAAACACTTTTCCTCTGAGACTCCTGCAGCTCTTTCACTGCAGGAAACAGGGAGACATTAGTAAATTACACACTGTGCCTTGCTCTCCAGCGTGGATCCTGCCTGATTTTATGGCAGAATACATTATTGTTGCTTTCTGAAAGGAACTGTTGCAGAACACATAATAAGAGATAATGGAGTGAATGGAGAGCTGAACCCGAGCCTGGGGGCGAGTGGCCAGTGTTGCAGGATCTGAGCTCACCTCTGCTCTCCAGACCACTACATTTCTTCAGCTCCTCCTGCAGCCGTTCCTCAGTTTCTCTTTTCTCCTCCTCCAGCAGCACCAGCTGTTGCTGCAGCTGTGCTACCTGCTTCTGAGAGGCACACTGCTCCAGCTCAGCCTCCAGAGCCTTTACCTACAGAGAGAGAGAGAGAGCCAAGCACTCAGCAACTGTGAGGAGAAACCGAATGGAGAATCATCATTTCCCTCCTTTAGCAGCAAACAGCCTGTTTTAGAATTACTTCACATTTAAATGACAGCTCTCTAGATGAAAGAATGTCAACCACTGTGAAAGAATTAACTAGCCCACAAAAATCACAGACACAGAGACACGGCAGACACTTTGATATCTTAATAGCTAATTCAGTTAGTTTTGACATTTTAGTAGACATTTGTCCTAGCACAAATATGTAAAATTTTTGGACAAATAAATAAATGTCAAATTTCACACCCAAAACCCACATTTTGCAGCATACATGACAAATCTCTCCTTGTGAGTTGTCCCTTACTGAGTACTGACCTAACAATGCCCAAAATTTACATTCAGGTCATTGTCAACAGCAGATCTGGCCACTGATTGATGACCCAGCCATGCTTCCCCTTGAACTCTGCATGGTGGAGCAGTTCCATCAGTTGGTCTGCAGCCTGTTAGTTACTGTCAGCATTTTGAAACCACATGAATCCTGATCCAGGAACAGCTGAATCATCACTTGTCCAGATCAGTCACCTGGCCTAGCTTACATGTGCATGCATTTTAAACAGGAATGAAAACTATGACTATGAGTCATGATGAGTATCTGAAAAAGCTGAAAGAGTGACTTGAACATCACTGTCAGTTTGTATTCCATCTGACAGCTGCCAGGCCCTGATGGGTGTGTCTTCTGAGGTGTTGGAACTGTAGTTAATGTAGTACAGTTGTAAAGGCAAAGCCAGCCTCCCAATTACATCCTCTCATCTGCTGTAGCTCCAGAGAGAAACAACTGATGATCTAACAGTGCAAACGCATGTGAGCTTTTGCCAATATTCAGCCAGAGTTCAAAAACACACTAAGCACTGACAGGTCCACATCTGCAGTGCTCAGTTGTCATTCATTTCAGTGATTCTGTGCAGCTCCCAAAATGATAGAGAGCTGCATAAAACAAAACCAGCACTTTTCCTTGAAACTTTACCCTAAACTATCCCATTAAGGCATCAGGGCACCAAGCATTTACATCAGTCTGACATTAACACAAATAACGCATGCATGGCGTATGCTCCTGTTCTGTTGGCGCTGACGTTGAGTGCCGGGACGGTGTACCTTCTCTTGGTGCTGCATTCGTTCCTGTTCCAGCATTTTAGTCATGTTAGCCACGTCCTCCAGAGCTTTGAGCAGCTGAATACTGGGGTCCACCTGCTGCAGGAGAATCATGCTTTGCCTGTTGGCCTCCTTCTGCTTCACCAGCATCTACAGGGGAACAACCAAACCACTGCTTAAGATTTTGAGGTCAGATGATACAAGATAATGAGAGAAGCACTGCTCCTGTGAACAGGACTGGAATTACCATTCACATAAATAAGCTGCAGCTAATTATAAGCCTATTCTGGCCGCTAATATGTTTAAATTCTTTAGCATGTGTTCTTAATATAATAATGTGTAGTTTTCATTCAGAAAAAAAAAACACTTCCAGCAGGGCTGCATGTGCTTTGATGAATTATTAGGATAATGGGTGAAGTCTGTATTAACCATAAGTGATCATGCAGATGTGTATATTGTTAGTCTGGACTAACAGACTAAATACCTCATGTGCATACGTCTCTGCTTTCTGTCTCAGGTTGTGCTCCAGATCCAGCTGTTCCTTCAGGCCCTCATATTCTTCAGCAGCCATCATGGACACTGAGCAGAAACAAATGTTCTTACAGAAACATTCAGCTGCCACAGGTGACAGTCCAACATGTCTTTCTTATAGGCAAAACACCTGGCATGTCTTAGCAGTGCTTTTTACACGGTATCAGTTGGAGGTCATCATCAAGCGCATCTCCCTAGACGCAATAAGGGATTTCCTGTGCTGTGTTATTTGTTAATTCAATCAGGCTGTTTTAATGGGGGTCAGGAGTGCAATGGGCTCGAGCAGATGCTAATTGCACCTCAACTGAACCAGGGCCGGTGTCATACGCACAGTTGCATGGATGGGGTTCCACAAAAGAAATGAACAGACCACGTATCTGTTAGCAGTTCATCAAAACTTCATTAGAACATGTCTGAGGTAACCAGCTGCCATTGAGCGATATCTTATGACAAGGGGTGGGGGGATGGAGGGGGGTGGGGTGTCATGGCAACACTCACCTCTGTTGAATCTCTTGATGGTCCTACTTTGCTGCTCAATGGTTTTATGAAGCTCCTTCATCTCCGTTCGCTCTTTTTCAGTCTGTGGAATTTGAAGATGTAAAGAAGCTCATTTGAATAGCCTAACTCCCCCCTTATTAAACAGACACTGTAGTTTAATATGAGGTTTCATTAACTAATTTGTTATGAAAAAGGTTTGTGTATGTAGCGCATTCCCAAATCCCAAAACCCAAAAACTATGCTAAATCTGAGCAAGTTCATTCTCCTGCAGTGACAAGAACAAACTGGCACACCACTTACAAGTGCTGTCAGCTCCTCAATCTGTCTCTGCTGCTCCTGCAACTGACAGGCTAACTGCTTCTTTTCCTCCAGCAAAGTATTCACAGTTTCCTGAAGATCTACAGAAAAAAAACAACGCTTTTTAGGTCATGCAGCAGTACGCAGTGGTTATATTCTCAGACATGATATATTCTGCAGCATACATATTTTTGAATACAAGCCTTGAGATACAATATACTATTATTTTATTATATACAGTATACTTGATGTAGAGATCATGAATTCTGCTTATATGCCACCTGAAGTGTGTTCGGTATGGATAAACTCCTACCCTCAGATCACTACACACTTATATTCCTTAACATTCAAGAGCATGGAGCAGAGAGCGCATGCAGTGTACCTTTGACCTGCTGTTGGTACTGAGCATAAGGATCTGGGCTGTGTTCCTGCGGCTCCGCCTCCTCCTCCAGGGAGATGCAGTCTGAGATGCTTGGCAGGAGTTCATCCAGGCATGGCCGAGAAGAAAGGCTCAGGTACTTGAGCTTCCTGTTCTCACAGTTCAGCTGGGGATGCGCATAGTAACATTAGAGTCTGCAGTTTCAGAGGCCAAACCCTCAGCATCTGCTGTGTAGCATTTTTGAAGTACAACCCGAACTCAAAATGCTGTGATACGGTGCTATTGAACTAAAGTGCATTTTTGGTGTATGCAAGCACCGTCATATTTGCGGAGATTTCATCAGAAACCTAAGACCACAGAGAGTGATCATTTGTTGCAAAAATGTTTTGGGCTCAGGACAGAGTGATAAGTACCTTAGTAGCCAGAGCCTCAGCGTTTTCTCGACAAGACTTCTCGATCTCAAGCTGCGTCTGCAGTACACTCACCTCTTCAATCACCATTTGGGAAACTAGATAAAATGAAAGGTGCTTAAATGACAGATTTATTTATTTATTTATTTGTTTTGTGGTTTCGCCTCATAAGAAGATTTGTGCATTACGCAGTTCCATTTTACTCATCTATGAATAATACATCTTTTTGTAAAGCGTATTTGTATAACTTATTTCATGCAAGAAAAAAGAAACACCAAGAGGACGGTTAAGGCATGAAACATGTAAATAAAACATTTCTAGAAAAATATGATAAAAATGTCGGACTGAGTTTTTTCTTTTTACCGCATGTAAGCAGAAACCACCCAGAAGATTATCTGTTACATGTTCACAATGGATGCTCTTTCAACAATTTTGACAGCACTAATACTGTTGCTGTCACAGGACCCCACTATAGTAACTCTACACTCCACTGAGGCCTTTTAAAGGGGGATCGGGTGTCCTAGCAAGTTCATGTACAAGTGCCTGTTCAGCAAGGTTTCATTCTACCATACTGCATTGCACTTACCTTTCATATAACTAACATTCAATCACAGTGCATTGAAGAACTACCAAAAAATATATATTTTCCTGCATGTTAGGGGTGTATTAGAATGTGTATTGTGTCTGTGATGATACTGATGCTCTAGTCAATAGATTTGTGGTTACACTTTCCAGTGGAATAAATGAAAATGAAAGGAGCACCAGGTCATCTATTTCTTGACAAAGCAGCTTGTGAATAATGCATGAAGGGTGCTCATTTTAGCATGCAGTCAGTCTGAACACATCATACAGCTGCATGGATGCCTAATGAATGAACATATTTCCTCATTTCATCTCTCCAACAATCATTTTTCACACCTTGTTTGAAACAGTATATCTGTGAATCTATAAGGCACCATTTTAAACCCATGTAAAAACAGTAAAATGTCAGGCACACTTACAAAATAAGATCATTTGAGATATTAAATTAGATTATATAAGTAATCAAAACCTGTGGACAAAAGCATTAAAATAAGTTTTATTAGGTTGTTCTAAATTGTATAACAGAAGTTTCCTCAGCCATACTGAAAAACACACTAAAGTAAACTCTATATATTCTATAAGTAATATGATTCCAGTAAATAAAAAGCAGAGGTTTTTTAATGAATGCCAAAGATATCAACTATCCTGCTGCTTAACCTCAGGGCATCAAAAGACTTTAGAAGGATGTGCTGCTATAACCTCCACATGAACTGTGCCCAAGTGAGTGTGCTTGTGTTCCTCATGTGTGAGGATTTCAGCGGAGAGCCAGGCTTAAGCAGAAGCTGAGAGAGATGAACTCAAGTTCAATCTAGTGCTCCATTTTGCAAATTTCCCAATTAAGAGACAGCTTCAGTAAGAGATAGACCTGTATGTTGTGTCACAAAATAACCTTTCGTGTCACAGAGCTTTGCAGAGGACAACTGTCAACCCTAAAGTGGCACAAAACAAACATACATGTACTAGTGGTAAACCCCCCCCCCCCTCTCCAAGCACTATGTCTAACCTTTTTGAAGGAGAGTAATGCGAAGAGGGATTCCCTCTGGAACAATGGGCAGATGATCACCTTTAGAACTGCTGGGCTCAAGTAAGAAGAAACCTCAATAGTTCAGCCCCTGCCCACAAGTTTCTCATCAAGTACAGCCATGCCGAATATCTGGTGCTGTTGTGCTTCAAAATTAACAACGCCATGCACTCGACCCAAACATATGCCTTTGGTGGTCACATGGGGATATATACAATACAACTGGTTGTGGGACCACTTCCACAGACCTTCTCTCGATGCTGATAAAAACATGACTTCAGCCAGCCACCACCTGCTCTCTTGAACTAGCATACACGAGGAGATTCTCACAGGCGTCTTTGGTGTCTAAACCGATGGCAGATTTATGAAGGTTACTGCAGATAAAACAGTTCCTTCACCTCAATTACCACCCCCAGACATACAGGCTGGTGGAACATTTCAATCAATCTTTGAAATGTTTGCTATATGATGATGACTGTTTTTTCTGCTGCTTTATGTCCTGTTTGCAGTGTAGAATGTACCCTAGGCCTCCAACAGGTTTGCACCCTTTGAGATGTTGTTCAGATTACATCCTTGGGTCCTCTTGAACATAATCAAGAAGACCTGGGAACAGCAACCCTCCCTCTATTGGTCAGTCATTGAGTAATAGCCTCTATCTTGTAGAAGAAAAGCTGAGTCCTGTCACCCATCAGGTCTCGCATCCGGGATGAAGGAAGATAGAGCAAGTCTACATTAACCTGCTTAAGAGGTGGGTTGAGCCCTTCCCAGTTCTCTCCATCCTACCCGTGTTGGAGGACCCTCCAACAAACCAGATATAGGTAGACAGACCACTTTATTGATCCCAGAGGAAAATTCACAGTCGAATGGAGGCTAAAAAAGGTCTCAAGTGAATGAGTTTATCGAATGCCTAGGATAGTCAAATTTTATCTCCACCTTAGATCTCACAAAGGATTATTGGCAAGAGGACTGGCCATAAACAGCCTTCAGCACGCCCAGTGGCATGTGGAAATACCAAGTTCTCCCTTTAGGGCTTCATGTGGCCCCAGCAACCTTCGTACTGATGGACATCATTCTCCCTTTATCACTGTGTGGTGGCATATTTGGACAATGTCAGTATGTACGGAAAGCTTGGTGGAGCATCTGGAATTGATACAGAACCTCATTGAGGATGACTGCCAACCAAAGTGCCACTCCTACATAAAGCAAAACAAGAACATGTACACATGTTAATGTAGAGCCAACATTAATCATCCTGGGATGGAGGGTGATCGTGTTATTAAAAATGTTGGCCAGAGGCAATGCAAGATAAAGAACAAAAGCTAACACTGGACAGGCAATGCCAGACAACAAATTAGATTAAATCACACTCACATAATTTCACCTAGTGCTATTGCAGAATGCAGTACATTCTGTCTTGCAGGACATCCTCAATGTTCAGGTACCATCTCTAACCAATGTTCACTGAAGACCTTCTGGTAACATCAGTCTCCCACTCTTGCCACTCCAGCTTCCTTATTCTATCCTGTAAACAGACATGCCTTTCCAGGGCTTTATGAGTGCCATTCTCTTAGTATATTTTTGTTTATGACTTTCCCTAGGGCAATATCTCAGCACATTTGGTTATATATTGTGCTTGAAATGTAAGTCCAGGCTTCCAGAAATGTCTTAGTAAAGCAGGTGGCAAACTCTAGGGAAAATATTTTTTCTACCGAGACAAACCTTCAGTCCGAAGGGACATTGCCTCATTTGCCTCCTTGCAGCAGTGATTAGTGGATTTTATACTGGATAGAACATTTATTCACAATCATATGTGGGTGCACAAAAATAAAACAGCAAACTCCAATTAAATGTCTTCTTTAAACATAATTTTGCATGTATAAATTGCAATATTTTGTCTGAAGCAAATTGCTCAAGGTGTCTCTGGTAAGTTTAATCAAAGACAAGACTGCACACCATTTAAACAGCTATGATAATGGTTCATTCATGAATTTATGCAAAATGACAGGGATGAGTCAGAGGGAGATAGGATGCTAGACCCAGCTGGACTGTTGTTTTGCACACTAAATTGGGTGGGACTACAGCCCTAACAAAGCACCCCCCCCACCCACCCACCCCCAGACATGGACCCTGCTTATTTAGCTTCCTAATGACTGTCTCGGAGAGCTCAGCTCCAGGCCTGGCTCTTGCTGGAAGATTCTAGGTCAGCAATTGCTTTGTCCTGCCTGAGAAAAAATACAGCTTCCAAAAACCAAACCAGCAAACTGGGACTAAAAGAGAAGATTGCAGTCTGGCATTACTTGTTCAGGCTGAATTCAAATACATTACTTCAAAGAGTCGTTTGTCTCTAGTGTCTTATCTTTTTCATAAGCTCGTATTAGTTGGAAGTGTCTTTTTTTATTAGCTGCTGATCATTTTTAATGTTCATTAGAAATTAGCCTTAACTGTCCTCCAATCTATTGTAAGCCATCTGCCCTTTTGGATCAAACACATAACTTATTTTTATGCATTAAAAATATTATTTACATTTAAAATTAAAAAAAGCAGCATGTTTACCTGTGCATATAGAAAGGTAACTATGACTAAGGCTTACTGAAGCTTCTCAGGGAAAGTGGTGAGACGCAGCTGTTTAGCCAGACAGATCTAGTGCTTCCCAGATACTCGGCAGTAGTTTCCCCATGGCAGCCAATCAACAAATAGAACACCCCACCAATCATGTGCAACCAGCACAGTACCATTGTCCTTTAGGTCAGCAAATACTGCCCTGACATTTGCACAGTCATGTTAAGAACTGATGACAGCTATGCCAGGTGTTAGTTGCAATTTGTGGCTTAATAAAAAAGCTTCTTCTGCAGCTTTTGTATCATGGAAATGACAGTTGCATAAAGCAGAAAATCTGTAAAAACAAGTTTCTGCAAATACACAAACAGGTCAATGTGAAATAACCAGAATGTTCAACATAATTTATATGGTGTTAATGTTAAAAAATTGTTTTGAAAAACAAGCCATAATTGACCATCTAAATAATGATATGAGTCGGTTAATCCATTCCTATGGAATGATTATAATTCCAGGAGGCAGTCCTGATTGATTTGGAAAACATATGGAGTTTCATCTGACTGATATATGAGATCTGGTAATCCATCTGATGAGCCAAACTTCTATATAAGTTAACAAGCAATTAAAATTATATTCTTGAAATGATATTCTAACAATACAGCTACCTCTTTACTACAGAGGGTTTCTTTCAGCACAAGTAGCTTCCAAACTAAAAAATCTTAGAACAGGATTAGATTAAATTAGAAATAGGGACTATAATAACATTGAGAAACAGATATAACACTGAGGAACAGACATTGAAATATTAGATACAAACTTATGTAGATAAAACTACAAGAACCATACAAAGCTAACTTTAGGTAAAGGTTACTTTAAAATCTAAACCCTTAAATGAAACTCAGAACATTTTCTGCATACGAACAGGTTCACCCATTCACGCCACAATTAATTCCATCATGTACTCACCTTAGAAAAACTCAAAAAAAAAATACAGGGTACATGAAAAATATATCAAAAACAAATACTACACTGAATAAAAAATTTCAACTTTCTCACCCCAAACTAATCCAAAAGAGAACTCTTACAGCATAACGTGAGTGTGATTATAATTCCTTGCAATGCTCTAAGTAGAACTAAGAAACCTCACTAAACAAAAATCCATCTATAGGATTGGCTCCAAGTAGTCATAGCGACTGCGACTAGGATGCCACTTTACACCTGGGAATAATATAGTCACTTATTCAGAGGACAGCTTGGAGGCAGGGTTATAGTGAGATGGGAGGGGAGGTAATGAAACAGGAAAGGAATGTGTCAGATCAGAACATAGGAACAAATAAGCAATTGAATGTATATGGGCAATGTTAAAAGCAAGCAAATGTAAGGTCTAGATCAGTATGAAAAAGGCAGTGGTGTGATTCCTACTACACAAGATTTTTTATTTAGACACAAGTCAGACAACAGAGAATTTAACCATATATGCGTAATATTGAAAATGGTGCTAATTATGAAACCACAGTTGAAAATCTGGCTTTCAAATGTTACTTACAACATATCAATGACTTACATCAGCTGCACTTACCTCTCCTGATATGCTTTAATTGTCTTTCAGCTTCATCTCTCTCTTCTGTTAGTCTTATGCACTGAGGGATTTAAAAAGGTGCTGTCATCACACGTTACACACTTATCAGTCTACATACTGACAGTCAGATTCAATAACAACTGTAAAACAAATAGATACAAAGAAGAACAAAGCATCTTTAAGAAAAGCTGAAAATGTATTGTTCTGTCAGTGACTGATATAAGCGTTATGCTGTTAACAAATATGAACTGAGGGCTTCACTCAACAAAGGCAGTTTCAAGATGTTTGGGATAAATTAGCACTTTCTGTCTGGCAACAAGAAAAACTATGTTTTTTATACATAAACAATATAATTATTTTTAACTTTTAACATTTGTCCAATGCAACTCACTGAACCTTATTTGTCAGTCACAAGATGCTACCACTACATACATAAACACCTATAAACCATGTATTGTTATTCACACTAAATTTATTGGACGAACGATCGGAATCAATAATAAGTTTCAAACAAAAGTGATGGTGTGTCGTGCATACGATTTATACAAGTCAAGTCGGCCCGCGTTTGCTTCTTCGTACGACCTGGGAAGCATTGCTTTAAGCCTACAGTGCTTCCACAAAATAGCATTTGAAGGTATCGAGGTTGCGAGTCAACTTTTGTCTGGGTATAGGTCTAGTCTAGCACAGCAAAATGCAGCACTCTGCGCATTAAATAAAATAATGCCCAATATGCTCGTGCAGGGAGGAAGATGCAGAAGGGTGTCACCGTGTGCCGAATAAATCAAAATGCCGGTTAGCTTACTCAGCCAGTGGCCTATAGGCTAAAAGGAAAGTCAATATAGTGTTTAAGGTCTTTTATGTAATGGCCTAAACAAGGTAATTCTAAACGGGTTAGGTCGAGGTGCTGACGTATTCTTCAAGCCAAGCATCCCTTACCTCAGTTTTCACTTTCTGAGCCTCTCCCTCCTCGTCTCCACTGGTCTCCATCGCCACTGAAAAGACGAACAAGATAGCCAAACGCACATTAAAATATTGATCTATTACAACTGCTAAATATTTTTTTTCTCTCATGAGCTTATAAACTTAATGGGCCATGCTCAATACAACAATTTCAATTGTATGCTAATAATATTACCACTGCCGGCAGACAACCGACTTGCATCCATAGCCCTTTGGCAGACAGCGTGCCACCCACGAGAATGAGAAACCCCCTCCTCGCTGTCTGGAATGGATGCGCACGCAACTTCAAGTCGAGTGCGTTATGGGCTGCGGCCTCCTCTGCTGGAGGCTAAAACTGTAACGCAAAACACCCCTCCAACCCATCAGATAACAGATCAATTGACTTATAATTTCTAGTCAGTGACGTTATAAACATAAAAATGTAATTCAAAGAGTAGCCAGTAGTTTCAATTTATACTATTATTTATATAAATATTTATTTCGATATTCAGTCAATCATAGGGAAGTCATTAATCTGATATGCATTTAAAGTTGGACATGTTCATTAAGAGGTGAGGAATTTAAGAAAGGCACTATATAAAATGTATATTATTGTATATTTCTAATGAGAATCACTGACATGTTGAAAATCAAAAAGTACTTAAGCATGTAATCAAATATTACATCAAATACTTCCTTGTTTGCAAGCTATCCCAAAAAGAACCTCAGTAACAGCAGCCTAAACTCTTGACATTACATGGCCCATTTTTGTATTTATGTTCTTTTAAATGGGGAAAATAAATTCTTCATATACTCTGAGAATTAAGTGGAAACACAACACACACAGACACACACACACACACACACAGACACACACACACACACACACACACACACACACACACACACAAAACAAAAGATCTACATCCAGGCTATAGAAGCAGAGCAATACAGCACAGAGGACAAACTTAAGACAGAAAACAAAAGTCTGCAGTAGTAGATAGTAGACACTGTGCAGGGAACCAGGACACCAACACTAATAATTAGTGCTAGAGAACTCTCACATGGGCTTATCTACCAGCCTAAAGGTACATTTAAATGTTATAGTCAGTTATTAAGAATGGCAACAAAGTATTTGAAATATTTACTTGGAATTAAATGAATGTCAAGAATTTGGTACATTAACCATAAAAGAGTTTGAGGCTTTCAAGACCAAGGTAGAGGAGCAATAGAACAATGTTCAGTATAATATTTGCCTGAGGGTATGGAAGCAACACATTGACAGAAGTAACTAAAAAAAATAATAACAAATATTGCCCTTGATGAAAATCAGAACATTGCATTTTCGAATAATATAAAAGAAAGATAGATGTGATGCAGAGGGCAAAACAAGTACTAAGTACAACACAGGAAGAAAAGAAACAGAGAAAAGGCCTTTCTAACCATTCAGAGAAGGGGGGGACAAAAAAGCAGTCAGAAATATATATAAGAAAAAAATGTTGCACTCCTCACTCACTCAATCAAAATGTATAAAGAAATGAACTGCAGGTGCAACATCAACAACATTGAGAGTCACACACTGTGTATATATACATATGTATACTGTATATATTTACTATATATTTACACACACGCAGGCATATTTGAAAAAGTAATCTGATCATGCACTAGGGGGAGCTGTGAGGGTTTAAAAGCTGCTCCATGCACAGCCTCCCAGCCATACTGAGGTTGGTAGAACCTCCCTGTCCCTTCTGCACTGCATTTTAAAAACTGTACTGAGTGAATCCACATAAAATGCATTACCCTGCTGTAACTGCCATCTCTCGGGTACTTTAATCTTCCAGATGTTACCACATAATGCAATATCTTGATTTTTTTAATCAGTTGCAGTCTTTCAGCATCAGAGGCATGCACCATCTCAATTAAACCCTGAACAAAAGCAAGAATGACAACCACTTTCAATACTGAATAGAGAATTTGATTGATGAAGAAATAAAAATGGATGACCAAAGCATTCGTGCACTTCAGCTCAGTAAAAAAGCTTTTCTGCATCGTACAAATCTTTTTCAGAATTTTCTGCTATTTTTTGCATTGGGTTGTTTAAAGATTTGCTGAAATACAGAATTTCATCAGGAGTGCCTCAAACATGGCATATAACTATAATTCCACTTTGTTTTAAATTCAAGTTACATTAATGATTAGGATGTAAGGATAAAATATTTTTGTAGATATTCATTGCAGACCAGTGGAATAACTGTCCTGGTTCCAAGTCTGTATATATACTGCTCAAATAATAAAGGGAACACTGAAATAACACATCCTAGATCTCAATGAAATATTCCAGTTGAAATTCTGGAGGGTCCATGGAGTTATAGAATGGCTCCAGAAAGAAGCAACAATTATGGGCTAACAATAAATATGAATAATTATCCCCAAATAATTCTTCATACGATTGATTACATAATATGAACCAAGGTTTTCTGCAAAACATTACTTTATTTACAAACTGTACTGTTTACTTTTTCAGATATTATGTACTGTATTTAAGTGGTGATATATATCAAAATCCTTTGACCATTTGTGGACAAATGGCTCTTAAGATTACTTTAACATTTACCTCTGGAAACTCCAGTTTTAGAGAATATACTATTTTTATTAAAGAATGATACACTTTTAATTAAAATGTCTTACAATAAAATATAAAGAAACAACAAATGACTTCTGACAGTTTTCAAGGCTCTTTGTTAAGTCAAGAACATTTAAAAACATGAACATTTTATATACAGAGTTTGCAATCAGAGTCTTTTTACTGGTCTTTTTACTCTTCTACCATTTGGAAAGTGGAAGCAGACACTGTGTGAAAGTTTTTATTCAAAGGCCCTAAGACTGCTTAACCTCTTTACCCACAAGTCACTATCTCAACTTGGTAGCAAATCACTAGCATGTTTAGGGACAGAACCTTCTCAAGTTGCCCAGTCTGGATTAGGCAACTGAACACACAAGCACGTGCATGCACAGAAACGCAGCTGCTGTGTTCCCTATTTCTAGCCTTGTTTAACATTACAGAAAAATGTTTTGCTACATTATGGTCAATTGTGTACACCTCTACTGAATAATAATTGTTGCTATAAAATGCTGCTAACATATGCTTTAATTTAAGTTCTATAAGACAGGTTTCTAATTAATTGTTGGTCATGTTACACTTTGTCTGCGGTTTTGTGCAATAAATTGTCCTACTCATTGTTTTGTTTATTGATGAATTTGTCCTGCAGTCCTGGATGCACGCTATTTCGTCTCTGTGTATTTTATGTGGTTTGAGATGACAATAAACTTGCCCTCATATGACCTGGCCTGACCTGACCTGAGTCATAGTATTAGTACAAGAACCTCCTCTATTTCCAGGTCTTGGCCTTTTTGCTCTTTATTTATTTGTACCTCCTTCAGATTACTTGATGTCTTTGACAGATCATGGTTTCGATCACCTTCTAAAGTTTTCATCTGCACCTTTGAGTGAATACTTGGAACATCCACAGTGTCTGATGGAAAATTCTCTTGTTGTTGACTGTTTGAATATTTAACTTCCTCTGCTCCAGTAGATATGTCCTGCTCAGCCATGACTAATGTGGTACTAGATGTCTGGTCTTCTTGCTCAGACGTCTCCACACGTTTTTTTGCTCTTGGTCCACCCTCTGGCTCATTCTCCGTTTTGGGCTCATTACAATCAAAATCATACTGCAGTTCTTCTTGATCATCTACTAAGACCCCCACACCTTCAAGGTCACTGTCTGAATCCATTGTTGCAGCTTCATCATTGCTGGCACTCATCTTCACTTCAGCATACTCACTTAACTCTAAAATTCAATCTTTAGCAGGAGAGTGTGAGCAAAGTGATGACCTTCTTGAAGAAGACCTAGATCTCTCCCAGCACTTGTGACTATCATCTTCCTCTGCTGAGGTGCAAGTCCTAGAAGGGTGGCCCCTCTGTGCAGAGTGTCTTCTCTTGGGGGTAGAAGAGTCCCTCTAAGAAAGCGTCTTTCTTAAATTGATCTCCTCTGTGAGTAAGATGTGTTAGATCATCAACTTGTTTCCACAAAAGCTTAAAAGCATAATTCATAAATGATCTATATATAATAACACATTCATTACATCATACAAGTGTGACTTTTACATTGTGACTTTTACAATTGCTCCACACTGTCCAAACTAAGGTTAGTGGTAGAGGTACTGCTCTTCCACTGCAGTACCTTACGTGAACTGAAATTTAACGCAAACCACTTCTCCCTGCATTTAAATAGAAACTCAAAAAAGAAACCCAAAGAATTACAGAAGGTTGACGTATGTAACCAACTACAGAATTGTGTTTATTTTTCATTAAACATATAATTTTGCTTTAACTCTTAATGAAATAGTTTCCTACCTTGTTGCACATTCAATATTCTGACCCCAATCAGGATATCTACAAATATTAATTCATAATTTAAATTATCATTAGGGTACATTCTGGCAACCCAATAGCAAACATGATTTTATTACAAGAGCATTATTCTTGTATATATGTTGAGTGCAACAGCATTAGAAAAAATGCAAGTTCTTTATAGGGACCATTAACATTCAGGGAGGATGACAAACTCTACATTCCATGTTCACCTCAAGCTTACAGTTTAGCATTTGATAAATAGCATTAGAGTAGCATTATGATAAATAATGGCTGATTTAAAAAAAAAACTACAAAATCATACCAAAATAAAATACAATATAAAATATATGTCGATTAAGGAAAAATATAAAAACATTACAATGGAATTGCAACCTGTGCTTTCAATAACTGAGCTGCTGAAGATGACTTACTTTTCCACAAGTTCAAACTGACTGTTAGCATACCGTGCACTTCTAATGTGCTCAGACAAGTCCTGCAAAGAGAAAGAGATTTAGTCCACATTCTGTACAATCATGGTTGTCTGTATAGTACCTGAAGAAGAAGAAAAACATTTGCATGATATATTATTCAGCTTAAGGTTGAACAGTTACTATTCCTGCAAATGTTAATAATTTAATTATTTCTTAGATTGCAACAAATTTTAGTAGAATTCCCTTTAAATTGGCTTAATTTTAGAATGTTGGTAGTAATACACATACAAGCCACTTACATTCATTTTCAGAAGAGTTATTTTGCAGTTATTTTGCTCACACATGGGGAATTCTGCTATGGAAGTCTGACACTTCCTTCCTGACAGGCACTTTAAAATCTTGTGGATCTTTAAAATAATGGAATTATTGTTGTTGTTATATGCAATATGATTAATATTACATTCTTAGCTCATAGAAAATTGAAAAAAATTGTACAGGAAATGTACAAAAAATATAAAGTGCACAAACAGCTCCCTCTCTGTGCACTTGATATTTTTTGGAGAGAGAGAGAGAGAGCAAGAGAAAAAAAAAGAGAGAGAGAGAGAGAGAGAGAGAGAGAGAGAGAGAGATGAGTGTGTTGAGGAGATAGGCTAACCAGTTAATTAGCAACAAAATTACATGATTGTTGTGACTCCAAATAGAAGTGTTCTTGGTGATTAGCATGGCCATTTTCACCTCTGTCTCAGCGAGACTTGATCCACCTCCGACACACCTCTCAAGAAGAACATGCCAATATTAGGGTTTCCTCTCTGTGCCTCCACGATAACAATTTGAGAATAGGTAAATTAATCCTTGAACATGCTCAAAATCATGATAAAATTTTACTTCGTTTCACTGTATTTGGGCTGTGATGTTACCTGGCATTCACTCATAAAAATCAGGTGAAAGTCAAGTAATGTCTATAATAAGAGATATATTATTATATATCTCTTATTATAGACATTGATAACAACCGAGCATGACCCGGTTGTTATTATTATACATATTTGCATAATTCTTAGTTTTGTTTTTTGTTTTTTTTACCTAAATGAAATGGCCAATCACAGTGTCAGGCAAAATGACCCATTATAATACTGTACAGTAAAACCTTCAGAATAGTAACTGCCTCCAAACATCGGTAAGACACAATCATTCAGACGCTGCATTATAATAATGTCTGACATATTCCACAGGGCATATGGAATGGAATTTTGTGGTAAAACTACAGTGCCCTCCAGAGGTATCAGTAAAAATGAGTGAAGTTATCCACAAAAAAATTATAAAAAAAATCCTGTTGTTTATAGGCTTTCATTTAGTGAAATAATTTTTTTCATAAAATCACCACGTGAAATCATTAAAAAAACTGTTTTTTTTATGTTTCATAATTATTTGCAGACCTATGTTTAGTACTTTGTACCCTTTGCCAAGACAATGACACTGGCTTTCTGGATGAGGTAAAAAAAAAAAAAAAAATTCCTTTCTAGAGAAAAACATACAACTCACCTTCACAGTGTCTGATCATCACTTCAGTTCTTTGCGATTTGTCTTATCCTTCAGGTTTGAATGGGGAATAGATTGGAGTGTGGGGTGACAAATAAATAAACAAAGTGGCTCATTTCTGTGTGAATTTAAAGGATGATTGTTCTGCAGGAAGATCCTTTTCATATTTTCAGATATGAGAAGATTTATTCGTTGCTCTTGCCTAATATGTGGTCAACACACATTTGTTTTATATTTGTGTATTATACAAACAGTGAGTAATTTGTATACATCCTCTGAGCATTCAGGTTCTAGTGCCAGATTCATCATAGCTGCTGTCTTTGTGGAAGAGCAGGCATAATTCTTTGCTATTTCAGAGTGTGGGAACATTTTCCTAAATAACTTGCCTGTATGCCTACACACAATGAATGGCAGGTTATGCTCCACAATAAAAGATGTGAAATACAATTACTCAGCACAGAAAAAAGGCCATATAGTGTTATAGTTGATGAAAGCAATAACATCATGTGTGAAAAGGAGTGTGCCATTTTACTACAGTGAAACATAGGATAAGGTGTCAGTTGCATTTGTAGACATGCTAATCTGTAATGATGCCAAAGCTAAGAACATCTTCAACTGCATCAAATCATCCATGCATGACAAAGGCCTTGAATGGTCCAGTTGTGTAGGATTCAGCAGGGACAACTGCAATGTCATGATTGGTAAGAACAGCTCTGTTTTATCTAGAGTGAAAGAACAGGCCCCTCACATATATCATGTTGGCTGTCCGAGTCACTTGGTGAACATATGCGTCAAAACTGCTGCTAAGGAGCTTTCAATGTCACCTGAAGAATTGTTCATTGACATCTACTACTACTTCAAGAAAAGCTCAAGAAGAAAAAGAGAGGAACTGAAGCAGTTTCAGGACCTTCTGTAACAAAAACAAAGTCCCACACAGTGGCTCTCCTTGGGAAAAGGTTTGGACCATCTCCTGGACCAATGGCCAGCCTTTAGTTCTTATTTTGAGTCACACAGTGAAAATCAGAAGTCTAAGGATATGCAGAAAAGGCTGGCGGACCCCACAATGAAGCTGTATGCTTATTTTCTTCACAATGTCACTCAGTGCTTTGACAAATTGAATGTAATTTTTAAAAACAAGACACCTGTTCTTTACAAGCTAAATGAGTGTGTTGAAGAACTCCTGCATGACATTGCAAGTAGGTTTGTTGTTCCCAAAATATTGCGAGAGAATACATTGCAGGAATTAGATGCAAGCAACCCAGAAATTCACTGTGCAGCTGAAGATATTTTTGTTGGATTCTTGACAAGGAGGCATTTGCAAAATGAGGAAACACTTTCCCCCCACAAAACAAAACAGTTCTTTAAAGATGCAAGGGCAATTTATGTGAGAAGCTTTCAGAAAATACAGGAAAAGTTCCCAATGAGAGACCAAATATTGACTAATCTGTCAGTTGTCAATCCAGAGAACCAAGATGTGGCACCACAGCAGATTATGGTTTTGGTTGAGAGATTCCCCAATGTGATTAAGGCAGATGCCAGAGAAAAACACCACTTGGAAGTCCTAGATTATGTCTCAACTAACTTAGAAGCACTGGTCCCAAATTACAAAAATTTACCAGTTGATGAGTTCTGGGGCAAACTGTCAAAGATCCAATCTGTGAGCTCAGGGCTATTAAAATTTGCAGAGCTGTGCAAGCTGGTGAAACTGCTATTGGTGCTGCCGAAGTCCAATTGTGATGCGGAAAGAGCCTTCAGCATGGTGAGACACATCAAGACCGAGTTCAGGAGTCAGATGTCACACCAGACACTTGTCAATCTGATGTCATGTAAGATAAACAAATTCAATGACACGGAGTGTCATGACATTGACATTTCAAGCAAACTGATCAAATCTGCAAAGCAAGCAGTGACTAAGTACAATGAAGGCTTGCAGAAGAACCTAGAATAGGCCAATGTCATAGCCCAAACATTAAAAAGTTATGTGGTGGTGTGTTAAAAGTAAAGTTTTGCTATTACCCATATCCTTTGGTGCTGTGTGTGAGATAATTTTTGCTATGGTTTAAAAAAAAATTACATTAGGAGGGGGGGGGGTTCCGGCAACACCTCCCTGAAATGAGTTTTTACAACTTGGGATGTCTGTTCATACATCTGTTCATTTCACTATGGATACTTGGGACTTAAAAAAGAGCCAACAAACATGAACTGGGAGCTCAGTATAACGCTGAGCGATAGGTAGGCGAAGGAATATGATGATTATGTGAGATTTATTAGGACCAAAGCCAAAATCAGAGTTCTGTAGACGGTCCTAGAGTCGCGTAGCAGCAACAGACGAAACGGACTAGGGGGGAAACACCACAAAAAAAACGAGAAACTGGAAGATACAGAAAACACGTAAACACTAGAAACGTGTACCAAATACCAAACAGCAGTTAACCTTACAAAGAAAATATCTATACATTTAAAGACCGGTAACCAGAACTAAAACAGATGAAGATCAAATACCAAACGCAATCAATGGAAACAGGTGAACCTAAAGACTGATAATGATCAAAACCAAAATGATTAGGTACAGAATGGAATAATCGTAACTATGGAAACCACGACGCTAGGGGAGGGGCAATCGTGTTACATAGCAGTCTGGGACTTCATTTCAAACTCTTTTTAAAAACACACCATTACACTTAAGAGTTACCACATGATGAGCAAATTGTAGTTTTCTGCTTCTCTTATTGCAAATACTGTAAAGAGCATTGTTTTTTTTTCACCAAGGCTTACTTATGTAATGAGTGTAGTACTTAAACACTGAATTTGTGACCACCACCAGCTTTTTAAGCTGTTGTACACAGGTCACAATTTAATACCCAAGCATCCTTTCATGATATTACCTTCATGCATAAATTTTTCAAAAATACTCTTAAAAACCTAAAGAATATCATTAGCCAGACAACATCAGAGGTCAATTGGGTATCATTGGGACATTAACATTTCAGCGCAGTGTTTGAGCCATTGTCTATGTTCTCCTCTTGTGGACTGTGATGACGGTGAAGAATTGGCCAGGTCTCTTAAATGCAATTAATGAAAATGTCTATTCCACTAATTGGATTAGGACTGAGGGCACAGAATAGAGTTGGTCTCTATTGTTAGAAATAAAACATCAAAGATTTTGTTGATACTTGTAGATACTAAAGTACATAGGTTTGCCATGTATGTCACATGGCTTGTAAATGTGCAATGTACATTTGTACATATGTACTTAATTGCATTTCTTTGAAGAGTGCACAAAAACACCCTAAATTATTCTGTTTTTGCACTCCGTACATGCGACTAGAAGAATCGGACCAGTCATCCATAGACTCAATCAATATTTTATTCTGGATAAAACAAACTAAAAGTAAACGATCACTCAATCAGCCAAACGTCATTACAAATGTTGAGTCTCATTCATAATAGTCATGTTTCAGACAAAAATATTCTGATGCGCCTGGTCTGTGGTGCTCCTGCCTTGACAGTCTGTAACTGCTAACATTCAGCCCGTCAGTTGCTAGTCAAGGCGTCACTGCCATGGTTCAGGCCTCATGTATTTTGAGTGGTTGGTTTAAGCATGGCTAATGGACACCACTGATTGTGCTGTGACAGGGATGAATCACTTGGCACTGTTCAGAATTAATTGGCCTGATGGAGTTTTGGTGTCTAAATTTGGGATAGGTAAAATGAGTTAAAGCATTGCTCAAATATATAACACATTTGGGAGAGCTGTATCCATCACAGCCAGTCAATATAAGCAATGCCTTTAAGATAGCAACAAGTCTAAAATCCAGAAAGAAATGTCACAAAAAGGTACAATAACTGCAGCAAGTTATAAAAGAGATGAAAAAAACTGAAGATTTTATATTTTCTAATTTAATACACAACTAAATGATAATCAACATACTAAATCACAAATACTTTCAGTATAGCTGACTAAATGACAAAATGATAAATGAATACTGTACAGAATCAATTACAACCCCCCATAACCCCCTCAGTTCTTTCCACTATCACTCTGTGTTTTGGCCTTCTCCTTTTCCAAGTGTTTCTAGAAGAATAAGAAAAAAGGGAAAAAAAAAGAGAGAGATGAACATGCCATGCCTGCAGTTTAGAACAACACATTCCATTACACACCAAAGTCATATGCAAAAGCGTTGCATATAAAAACACTAGTTAAGCCACACAAAATTACCTTCAGTTTGTCGTAGTGTGCCTGGCTGCTGCAGTGAACCTTCTTAGCAGTGTCTTCATTGGAGTAAAAAAGGAAGCAGACTCTACAGTAGTAACCCATCTTCACAAACTCCACACCTGCAATAACGCAACGCTCAAACCGATTAGCCGATTACATAAAATGCATCATCAAAATAAAACCGAATAAAAACTTGGGTCATGAAAGAAATATTTATGAGTCTTCATACTGGAAACAAATCATAAAACAAAGTAACTTATACTGTAGATCTTGGACTGTCTGAAGGTACTAGACTTCAGGAAAAGAAAAGGTTGCTTACCCACTGGAACATTTGGTTCATATGGCCCTAGAGTGGCCAGATTGGTTTCGGGCTTTTTCACAGGTTGGGCTGGAATGCTGGGGGCTACATTAGTCTCCTGGCTCTTCTCAGTCACACCAACAGAAGGGGCAGTGGGTGTAGCAGCAGATTCATCATTTTCAGGCTTATGCCCAAAAAAGAGCAACAAAGTTGAGCCGTTATGTGAGCAAAGGGTTATATACTAAATAAATAAATTCATTAAATAAATAAGAGACTACATGTCAGTACCAGGCTTATACTGACCGATTTGCTTTCAGTGTTGTGAGCTTCTGCTGTATCTCCACTGTCTTTCTCAGGGTCCTCCTTCTTGACTTCAGGCACACCGTCACTAGACACATCTTGGGGTTCTTTGTCTTCCTGGTCCACCTCTTTTGATACACTCTCAGCTTTATCTGTGGGCTTCTCTTCTTTGGCCTTCTTGATTGGGGGCTCCTCTTCCTTTCTGACGACAGTTTTGACCGACGAGCTGATCTGTGCTTCAACCTCTTCTTCAGAGCGCTCTCTCTTCAACGGCCGTTTTTCTTCTGGCTCTGAGGATGGAGGTCTGTGTCTGCCAGGTTAGAGAATGAATTAGCCTAAAACATTTTAAAACATTCAGGACTATATAGAAACAAACCTAGAAATCATCCATTATACAAAAATAGAAATAAAATAATTTGGCACTGACCCATGTTTGAGTTGTTTGTATTTCCTGCTAACGTAAACAACTAGACGTTTGCCTTGAAATTTTGGTGGATTCTCCTTGCAGGCCTCTGCAAATTTCTCTGCATCCTCACCCCTGTCCATCTCAATAAAGCACTGGAAGACAAACACAAGAAGCAAAACATTACACTCCCACTTTAGAGAGATGGACATGTGGATAATAAAAGACTTGCCACAGTGCACCCATTACCTCATTGCGGGATCGATTCAAAAAATAGCGCCTGATTTTCCCAAATGGCTCCGCAATTTTCAGAAGGGATGCATCTGATGTTTTAAAGGGTGGAATATGTCCAATATAGATAACTCTGCCGCTCTGTAAATGTAAAGAATTATGTTAAAGATATGACCGAGTTATAATTTCAATGTACAAGCAAGTAATGTTTCTCACTTGAATGGTTGGGTAGGTTTGTGAATGGTAAATCTTCACTGTTTTTCCACACACAGATGGTATGACATTTCCACTGTAGAATCGGACCATTGCTTTGGCTTCTTGTTCACTTGAAAGTTCAAGAAATGCCTTGAAACACAAAAGATATTTTAACAG
>JAOXYF010000010.1:5242399-5283804 GCA_028565775.1 Sternarchorhynchus goeldii
ATATCACAACTGATATTTATAAAGAATGCAGTCGATTTGACAGTTAACGTCCAACTGATACTTAAAGGATATTTACGAATTAAATCATAATTAGCGAGGAAAAGACAAGGAAAGGCCTACGCTGACAGAGTGCAACGGTTTAGCTAGCTGTAGCTACATCGCTAGCTAGCAAAATCGTCATGATTTGCTAGCTAGTTAATACAAGAACTATAGTTGTACTTGCAAATCACGATTAATTAACGAGAGTGCATAGCTAGCAACGTCTGGTAGCAATATGCAATGGTACAGCCAGATAGCTACTAGGGATGCAATGCAAAAAACGGAGAATTTTCTGATTAGTCAGCAAGCTACAAAAGTGACTAGCTATCTAGCTAACTCGAAAGATTCGCACGCTAGCTAGCATACACACAAAAAAATACTTCTACAAATTCAAAACGAATAACACAGAGGACGAGGTAATCATTTGTGTATTCACTAAATAATAACCACCAGCGTGACGTACTTACATTTTGGTTTGAGTTTTCCTTCAGACTGCAAAATCGAAAGCGTGTCTGTTACAGGAGGCTCTCACTACAAACAACGTTTTTCGACTCTAGCCTAGGCTCAAATGGCGCTCTAAGCAGTGTTGCCAACTACTTTCAATGGAAAGTAGCCTAAAGCTAGAAAAGTCGCCGCGTGACGTCACGCGCATGCTTGGTGACATCATCGCGTCGCGTTTGCAAGCTGCATGTATGTTGTCTAGTAGTGTGTCCTGGCTGTTTCTCTCTTACTCTGGGCTCACGTGCCGTATGTTTTAATATACCCGAATGAATTTCCAAAGAAGCTGTTTTCATTTACACACTTTTGTGTGTGTGTGTGTTTCTGTTGTCACACGAGTAAGATATAACGACTGAAAACGACTGTCTTTTAACACTACACCGGTCACTTTCAAGCCATTCCCAAAATGCTGCTCTGTGCTGCTAAAATTCTGATTTTATAACCGTCGTCTGAGAAAATCACCATACACATATAAAGAAAATGGATGGGCTGGGATTTCGGATATATTTACACACAAAATCTATTTTTTTTCCTCAGAACGCGAGTTTTCTTCTGGGTAACCAACAATAAGAAAGATGATCCGTTTTCAGTTAGGGGTGATTAGGCCTAATATGCCCCCTAGTGTATAAACATTTTAATCCCTACAGGAGTCCTACAGGATACCCCTGTAGAATTACTACAAAGCTACTATTAAAACATAACAATTTCAGAAAAAGTTTACTTCAGTATAGTGTAATATTCATGAGTAGTTTAATTGAAGAAAAAAATTATTTTTTATTAATTCCAGCCTGTCGGTGCACTGGAATTAACTTAACGACTGAAGTTGGGAGAAAAATGTGATTTTAAAAAACTGCTCTCTGCTTGTTTGTAGATATCCAGACTGGCATCCCCAGATGCCTTCTAGAAAGCTGTATGTAGCTGATAAGTTTGTTGTTTCTGTATTCTGCTGTTTAGTGTTTACCGTATAAACATTTTCAGTTCCAACTGAGTAAGATTCCTTTAACAGAAATATTACATTTGTCTTTTTCAGGTCGGGGTCTCTCTCCCTGGACACAAAAGGCCGATCAGACAGATTGCTGGGCAGAGAACAGGACTGAGACAGAGAACAGGACTGACTTTAAACTGGGGTAATGTGTCTGTATTTATAACCCTTTATTATAGGGTTATTAACTATCACTACAATGTCTGTACTGGCATGGCAGCTATGTAGGCATGGATCTAAATCTGGAATCTAAACAGCACATAAAATAAACAGGTGTTTTGCATGGTATTTGCTCGACTAACTTAGAAACTAACTGAGAACTGCCTACTTCTTTTATTTTTTAAGGATCAGATTCTGGCATGGGCATGATAAGAAAGATGCAATCATGGTCAAGGAAATACCAAAAGGAAATAATACCATACAGACCTCATAGAGCTTTACTACAATACAATAAATGAGATTTAAATGATCTAGATAGATTGCTCACATTAGTAATAATTATCCAGTAATTTCTATCTTGTGTGTTATACTTTGTCTAAGTGTTCTGGATTAAATCAGAAGGCTTATTATATAATTACATGTTGTTTTCAAATTATTTTTTAATATCAGATAAGAAGCAGGATGGTGGTGGTGAAATGTGACCGCAAGCCAATGTTATCAACCCTGTTTGCTTTGGCTGAACCGTTTGGCACTATTTGTGAACACACTGTTCTCAACAACAAGGTAAATCTAAGCACATTTTTCTAATTTCAAGAATTTTATCACATTTCTCAGTAAAACTAAATAAAAAGTAATGCCTTCATATGACAGAGTGGGAGAACATTTTTGCTTTTAATGAAATTATGATTCTGTGCGTAATGTTTTTTTCTTCTTACAGAAAAGTGACAGATCTAAGAGAGACAGCAGAAATATCAAGAGAGCAAACAGCCAAGTGGTGTTTTTTTCCAATTTACCAAAACAGATTGAGCGAAAAATGGAGTTAATTAAAATATTCTGTCAATTCGGCACTGTTGAAAAACATATTTTCTGGAAGGATCAGGTAAAACATAGTTGTTCTCTAACTAATGTAATAGTGCATATTGTTTCTATTTCTGTTGGAATTTTCTTCCAACAGAAGAAAATTCATCACAAGCATTTGTGCAAATGAGCAATTCAGAGGATGCAGAGATGTTAGTGAAGTACTACACTCTCCATCCACTGACTATCAGCCACAGGCCCATCCATCTAAACATCTGCACCAAGTACAAGACCCTAACGTGAGTAATTTGTTTGTTTAAAATATCAGTGTTCTGAAAATGCCTCTCATTGGTCTCAAGGGAAAAACAGTGCTTGTGCATTGTGATTGGTTCCAGCTGGCAAAGGAGGACAGGAAAGACAGACCAGAGATGAAGTGAGTCATAAAAGCAGCAGAACAGAAAACAGCAGGTTACCAAAACCTTGTCCAGGTCTCAGAGAAGCACCAGCTGCAAAGACAGAGGGAGCTCAGCAGAGAATACAGAAACGCCAAAACCTGAAGATAAAGAAGAGGATGTTCTGGCAGATAGATCTGGTGATAAAGGAGAATGTGATGTGGAGGCTGCAAAGGAAGCCAACCAGACATGTGAGGGTGAGCAAGCCATGAACAAGCTTCCAGACCCTGAAGCCTCAGTAGAGTGTGAGGAGTCTGTGATTGGGTCAGCCGAGGATGGGATACATGAGGCTGAAAGCATGGAGATACCAGGGGAAACACACTTGGAGCAGGATGTGCAATCAAAGGAACCAGCAGAGCCAGAGGTAGACCAGGACCAGGAGGACTTGATGGAGGAGCTCAAAGTTACAGAGGGTCAGGATGATTTGGAACAGGCTCAGGCTGATGATGAGATTGTTCCAGAACAATCTGGCAAGCATGTAAGGGATAACTTGAAAACTGTAAACAGCCTAGTTATGAACTGAACCAATGTGCCCATTTTTAGAAATATATAAATATACATCAATGACATAATGCGGGATTACCTGAACAAAGGGGGCAATAGGGATGTACACTTGGATGTATAAAGGCATAAAGTCTTAAAAATCAAAGATGTACTTTCACTGGTTTTCCCCACTTGAGTGTATATATATATATATATATATATATAATACATAACATTTCTGTGTTTCAAGGCCTTTTGAGAACTTTCAAGTGAGCAAGAAGCTAAAGCAATGGTCCGATTTTACAGTGGAAATGTGGAAAATTTACTGTGAAAATTTACCATTCGCAGGCCTACCCAACCATTCAAGTGAGAAACATTACTCTCCTGAACTTTTACATTATGATTCGTTAATTTTCATCTATAAAATATTCATTTACAACATTTACAGAGTGGCAGAGTTATCTACATTGGACATATTCCACTCTTTGAAACGTCAAATGAATCCCTTCTGTAAACGTGTATTCTTGTCCTAACTGTACATGGCGACTTTTAGTTTGACATTTTTCCCCAGCGGCCGGAAATTCGTTCGCTAGATGGGTAGCTATTCAGCTAGATATTTAGCTATCCCGTTATACTACTTACAGTTCTAAGCTTATATCAACAAAGGTAAGTTTTTTTATAGCTATCCATATGCTTTGTCATCAACGACAAATTTAGCTATATATGTTAGCAGATTAATGTAAGCGTTATTTGATTGCTCGCAATCTTACACAACTATCCAGCGTATTAGTGAGCTAGCTAACTACATGTCCATCCAAAAACGCGTAGACGCATAACTATGACATCTTTATGAGCTTTTTGGGCATGCAGCTCTCAGACAAAAACAGTCCCTTCTCGACCTGGTTGCCAGCGCATTCCTACAGGTAGCTAGCATTAGATAACGTTTTCCTGGCATCCACCAAACTCAGTTTTTAGATATGTATTTTTAGATATGTATTAGCAGCTGTCACTTTGCAGTAAATAGCTAGCTAACATTAATTCAGCAGATTCATATGCAGCACACAAATTATAAACAATAAGACATGGCTTTATCTTTAAGTCTTTTAAGTAGTCATCCAATTTTCTGCAATATGTCAGACACCCTTAGTAGTGCCAGCAGAGTACACAAGGGGAATGGGAAACATGTTTAAAACATACCAGTTTTACCATAAATAAAAGCTTCATATCTGGAAAAAAAAACATCACCACTCGCGGGACAATAATTACATTTCAGATGACTGGAGCTTTTATAAAACTGCCTGGGAAAGTATATACATGTATTCCCCTCCCACCACTGTGGTGTGGAGGATGGTTTGAGAAGCAGGAAGTTTGTTTGAAACCAAAGGTTGCCAAGTCTCCAAATCAATCGTGTGCTGCACCCTCGTGTTTTACCTCATAAACAGACATTTTATAGTCTTTTCCTGTACATATTTACTAATCTTTACCAATGCATTTTGAGGGCATTGTAGTTTTACCACACAATTCCATTTCAGATACCCAGTACAATGTGTTAGACATTGTTATAATGCATCAGAATCTGAATTATTTTGTTGTTTATGATTATTTATTATGTTGTTTATTATTATTATTTGTTTGTTTTACTGATGTTTGAAGGTAAGTCATATTTCATGGACTCCTTACTTGGACAGCCACAAGAAGGACCATGAGTGCATGTATCCTTATATTTGGGCTTCTCCTTATCTCCAATCTTTATCAACAGGTGGAAGACAATGTTCAACTAATTTCACTGGTCTTCAGCATATCTTTCTTAAAATGTACAATCCATTTGGTTCATCGGACACATTAACTATTTAGTCATCTTAAAATCTTAGAGCTTGACCTCTCCAGTATGTCTCACAACTACTCCTACAGACACTCACCAGATGATTTTAGATTACATCAACACGTGTATTCAGATTCATGCCAGTCATATTCTGACATTTATGGGCCAAGGACTAGACCAGCACCTCGAGAGCCAACGCGCTCTGCAGCATCTTCAAGCAGAGCTGTGGACTCATCTGTCCACATGCCTGGGAAGGTGTTGCCCTTTCTCCGTAGCTGTGGATTGGAACAGAGTGATCTTACCCTTCAAGCAAAACTTCCTGAACATCTCTTCCTAGTGGAGACACTTCCTAAATTGCCTCTTCAGGTCAAAGAACGGAAAACATCCAGCACTCCTTCAACTAGGTCCAGCACAACACCACCTCACATTGATACTTCATCTCATTCCTGGGAAGGTAGCAGACATGTCAGCACTGTTGAGTATCCATTACACAAACCTGAACGTCACACTTACCCCCTCCCTCCAGAGCATGCTCAAAGTTGGCAAGACCGCTGGGGGAACCCTTGGCGAACTGGCTCTGCAGCAAACACTTGTACTGGCAGTAAAACTAGTAATATTCTGGAGTACGGCCACTCCAGTGTAGAGGACTCATATTATAAACAAGCTTACATCTCAGCAGCACCAGAGGCTTCTTCAGCTGTTTCACAATCTTATGGTGCTTACAGCAGAGGATCCAGGCAAAATATTGAGCCTTTGCATCCTGTGACATTAGACCCACTTCTTAAGGTACCTAACAGGAAAGAGGCATCAGACTTCCTTGGCAGAGTTCCCTCAGTATTTCCTTATGCATGCGTTCTGTGTGACATCACAGTCCTTTCAGAAAAGGTAAGTAATGTCTTCAGATTTCATCCAGTATACATGCCTGGAAAGATATATATTAATGCCATCTTTCAAATATCAGGTAAGTCTAATGGAAATGCTAATGTGGAATACAACTTTCAGTTTGTGAAGGGAAGCAGAAGAGATTATATTTTTCCCACCATTATTGACATTAATAATCCAGTCTTGGGCTAAATAAATGCAGGTTAGGCCTGAACCTTCTGGATTCATTTTTCTTTTCATTTAAAGCATCATCTGAAAAATATTACATAGACTACTCTAATTTTACTTAATGTGGACTTGCAGTTGTTAAACATGTATAGAATGTATACATGTATAGAATGCTTATAATATAATCGATGCACAAGATGAAAAAATATGTATATATATAAACCCTCATATTTAGTCATTAATTTGCCTCGTTTTACGGCAGTGACCCTAAAACAGTTTCTGCTCATCACAATGCTTGAAGGTCATTCATTATTATTTCATTCCTCATTTTTTAGGGGCTTGAGGATTTTGACTCGATTATTCCAAAACACATAATTCTTTTTGTTTAAGCCACTTGATTTTTCCTGTGTTGTGGATCATTGTCAGAGTGTTTTTCATAACTGCCATCTCTTTACTTTTGTAGGACTGGTCTGTGCACATTAGAGGTGCTCAACATGCTAACAGTCAACTTGAACTTGTGGAAAGGTAAGTGATTTCAAAGAACCTATTTACTGAATCGGTTAACTGTTTTCCTCCTCTCATTAAGCTGTTCTAAAATGATAAACTTATAGTGAAAGTTCAAGATGTCACCAATCAACATGGAACGGCGATGTTGACATACCAACCCTAACTCAGCTGTTTGTAGTTTGCTACCATACAAAAGAAGAAATGTGAATTCCCATTTGTTTAATCTGTTGCTGTACTGTCTATCACTAACTGGACATTTAATTTAGGTTAAGCATGATTATTATTCTGAATAGTTGTTATTGTTATTTGTAATTAATCATATCTTCTTTATTTGTCTAGATACCCACAATGGGATCAGCAAATTGAATCTGCTAGAAGGTAAATCACTAAATAAGACTTTAAGACATGAAATTGTTTGACTTTAAGCTGTTAATGCTTTGTGATTTTTAGGAGTGAATGCCAGGTAATATCACAGCCTAAATACAGTGAAACAAGAGGTAAGTTGTTTTCTAATCTTGAGCATGTTGAAGGATTATTTTACCTAATCTGAAATTAAATTGTGCGGTTTCTCTGTAGTCCCAAAAAGAGAATGCTTCAGACAAGAAACAAAGGCCAGCATAAAGATCTCACAAGAGAATGATAAAGTAAGTTGTATATTTTTCAATGGTTGGGAAGATGTTGACCAGGAATGGAGGCGTTCTGCTGAAATGGTTCATAAAACACTCTCAGAGTTGTTCATGTAGAAGTACTCATAATATCAAAGGCTTCACAACATTTTTCTCTCAACGTTATTCTCTCTACTTTTGTAGGGTTGGTATGGCCATATTAGAGGTTCTCACCATGCTAACAGTCAACATGAACAAGCAAAGTAAGTCATTTTGAACAACTTAGTCAATGATCTTGATTGGCAGGTGATATGTAGTCAGCCAAAATGTACACCAATGGGGATTCAATCATAATTTATTTGCTTTTATTAGGTACCCTAAATGGGATAATCATACTAAACCATCTAGAAGGTAAATCAGAGTTGGGTCAAAAATTGAGAATGCAGTTCTATAGTTAGATTCTGTATATTGTTTTACATGTTCAACTTTTATAACTTCCTAAGGAGTGAGTGCCATTTGACAGCACAGTTCAAAGCCACTGAGACAAAAGGTAAGAGACTGCATGTATTCCTGAACTTGAAATAAACCGTATACCATTTCACAGTCAGATTAGCCAGGTGTCAAACCACCAAAGCCAGAACAACATTAACTTAAGAAAACAAGACGTCTTACAAAGCTAAAGCACAGAGAGATTTCAAACAGTGAAAGAGAGAACTCTGAGGTGGTCACAAAGAAAAGACTTGACATACTGGACAGGGAGAGAAGAGATACACATATAAAGTCATGTCAAAGGAATCGACATAGTTGAACACACTAAAGGGCAGGGATATACAAAACACAAGAGTATGCTGAAACAGAAATAGAACAAAATAAAAAACACAAGGCCCTTCTAATTAATGTTTATATAATAGAGTGTGGTGTAAGCAAAATAGTTCGCTTGTATGCCGAAGGCTGTACGTTGGAATTTCAGCTTCCATTATTTTAATGGTCCACAAGGTTATAAAGTGCCTACCAAGAAGGAAGCGTCAGACTTCCATGGCAGAATTCCTCCAGTATTTCCCTATGCATGTGTTCTCTGCAACATTACTGTGCTTTCTGGAAATGTAAGTGGCCGTTTATCTGTTTATTCTGTTTACCAACTGGTAGAGTTTGTTACAATGTGTGACAAATTCATTAAATGATGAAAGTAATTAATTTATTAGTAACCTTTCAACCTTAGGCTAAATAATTCTAGAATATAAGTCTAGAATATAGCATGCAAATGTTTTTTTCTTTCTCTTTGTAGGATTGGTTTGAGCACGTTAGAGGTGTACAGCATGCTAACAGTCAGCTCGAACTTGTGGAAAGGTAAGTCTTCAGCAGCTCAGTTATTGAAAGCACAGGTTATAACTCCATTGTAATGTTTTTAGATTTGACATATATTTTATAGAGTATTTTGTTATGGTGTGATATTATCAGGCATTATTTATCAGGATGCTACTGTAAAACTGTAAGCTTGAGGTGAACATGGAATGCAGAGTTTGTCGTCCTCCCTGAATGTTAATTGTTTTTATAAAAAACTTGTAATGCTAAGTGTTATATAATGTGCTTGCAATAAAATTGAGTCTGCCAAAATGTACACTAATGATGATTAAATCATGAATGTTATTGATTTCTGTAGATATCCTGATTGGGATCAGCATACTGAATCTTCAAAAAGGTAAATAATTTTTGCATTAAGAATTGACACAATAATATGGCTAAAAACAAACAAACACAATTCTGTAGCTTCTGTAGTGTTAAACCTCTGTAATTTCATAAGTTTCTTAAGTTAAATGTCTGTAATTACATTAGGAGTGTTTGCCAGGAAATACTGCAACCCATATCCACTGAAACAAGAGGTAAAAGTGTTCATTTATATAATCATACTAGTTAAAAGTGTAGTTAACTTAATCGTATGTTGTGATTATGCTGTATCTCTGTTTTAAGGTGGAGTCAAATTGGGCAACATTTCAAACACAAATAAAAGACCTAACATGAACGCAGCATGTGTGAAAGATAAAGTAGGTTGTGTGTTGTAATTTCTGCTTTTCTTATGTTATCTTTTTTTCTGTACAGCCTTTTTTTCCTGTAATTCTTTTTAAGTGACTTGCAGTAATTTGTGTTTGTATTTAAACACAGGGAAAAGTGGTTTGTGTAAAATTTGTAGTCAATTCAGTGGAAGAAGGATACTTGAAAAAATTGCTTGGACAGTTTGGAGCAATTGTAAAAGTTATCATGTTGCCTACACTGGTGTGACGAGTTTCCTTCACATTATTTATATATTATTAATTATTATATATAATTATTTATACACACACACACACACACCTTCTATCTATAAGTTGTGAAATATATTTTTTAGGCTTTTGTGGAAATGGAATCAAAAGACCAAGCAGAGGATATAGTGAAATACTTTAACAACAATCCTTTAGAAGTTGAAGGAAAACGCGTTGAATTTTCAATGTCTACTGCTTTTACTTTTCTTCAGGTAAAAATGCTTATCCTTTTGTATTTTAAGCATTAGTCATTTAAGCATTAGTCATTTAAGCATTAGTATTTAAAGCAATAGTAATTTAAGCATTAGTATTTTAAGTATTAGTAATTTTATATTTTAAGAAAATAAGAAACTTAAATCTGCAATAAAATGTTAGTGTTTGATGGGCCTTCTGAGAGGGTTGTCTGTTTTCATCAGAGTTCTCGTGTTGTGAGCTTCTCTCCGTTACCTGCTGGAGATGGGATCAGTTCAGAGTTAAAGGCTATTGCTAAACGTTTTGGATCTATAAAAAATTCCTTGTTCTTGCCAAGCCGGGTAACAAATCATCAACCTATATCAATTTGTGAAAAATGTGTGAAGTGGTTGATTCAAAATTGCATTTTTCCCCTAAATTATTTAAGCACTAATATTAATCTGATTATCTTTTTCACTAAAACATAACCATCATTACTTTTCCAAGTCTTTGGAAAAATTATTCATTCTTTGTACATCATGTTTAATTGCACTTCCTTGGATTTCTGCCGGTTACCAAGTGTAGTGCATATCTTTTGCAGGGTTATGTAGAAATGAGTAATCCAGAAGATGCACGCAAATTTGTTGAACATTATTCTGCTAATCCACTCAAATTAAAAAGAAGAATAATTCAAGTCACTTTTTCTTCTGAATTTGAAAATCTAAAGTAAGCATATACCCTCCATTCTTCTGTATTCCACATGCAGATTAAACTATACATATTCCATCAACATTATTTCCCATTTCATAGGAAACAGTTTTTAATTAATTTGCTTAGTTTTTTCTTATTTTGCATGCTTTCAGCATGTGGTCCAGAGATCAACAAGTTGATGATGGAACACTGAGATCCTGGAGGAGATCAAGCTCGGAAAGATACGGTTCACAGAGAGACTCTCCTAGCCCCAAGAGAAGACACACTGCTGAGAAAGCCCACTCTTCTAGGACTTGCAGCTCTGCAAAGGAAGATGACAGTCACCAGGCCAGAGAGAGATCTGGGTCTTCTTCAAGGATGTCATCACTTTGCTCACACTTTCCTGCTAACGACGGAATTTCAGAGTTAAATGAGTATGCTGAAGTGAAGATGAGTGCCAACAATGATGAACCTGCAAACATGGATTCAGACAGTGACCTTGAAGGTGTGGAGGTCTTGGGGGATGATGGAGAAGAACTGCAGCATGACTTTGATGATTTTGATGGTGATGAGCCCAAAACAGAGAATGAACCAGAAGACCAGAAGATGGACCAAGAGCAAAAAACATGTGAGGAAACGTCTCAGCAGGAAGACCAGACATCTAGTACCACATTAGTCATTGCTGACCAGGACACATTTACTGGTGCAGAGGAAGTTAAATATTCAGACAGTGAACGACAAGAGAATTGTCCATCAGACACTGTGGATGTACCAAGTATTCATTCAAAGGTGCAGGTGAAAACTTTAGAAGGTGATCGAAACCATGATCCGTCAAAGACGTCAAGTAATCTGAAGGAGGTACTTGTACTCATACTGTGACTCAGACTGTGGACTCTATGTATGAATTTTTAATGTTATTAAATTGGTTTGCTTTGTGGATTTCCCCCTTATAGGAGAACTCTGACATCCCAGAAGAAAACTGCAATACCTTAGATGAACTTGAGGAAGTATCTTCTGATTGTCAAGGTATTCCTCTTACAACTATCAGAAGTTGTATGAGCAAGGGGCCATTAAGAGCAAGATTTTTTTTTTTGTTCTTTATATTTTATTTTAAGACGTCCTTTTATTTTAAGAGTTCCTTTTTATTTGTAAGTAACGGTTGACTGTTCTGTATTTCAGAATCAGATGAACTAAAGCCCTTAACTCAGAAAACTGAGGTTAGTCTTCATTAATAATAGTATTTCTAAAAGTTACACTGAAGAGGGGGAAATACAACAAAGTAAACAGATTTGGTGTAGTCAAAGAATGAAAGGATTTTGTTATAAACCACACCGACTTGAGTACATTTTGATGAATTCTATCAAAACATTTCAGAAAATATTTGGAAAAGTAACCAGAATTACAAATCATCCAAGTACATGGACACTGAGCATAGCAGAAATGAGTCAAAATCTTCTAGACAGGAAATCACCAGCACAACTGTTGAGACCAGAAGTGTAGAGGAAGAACCAAAGGGCCTAAACAACCAGTATAACATGACATAGGACATTATATGTTATTCTTTTCTCTGAATTACTGCAGCAACCTTTTGGCAAAGTCCTTGACATCAGGAATCTTCCTGCTAAGAACTACACAGATGTGGACTTTGTGAATGTTGCAAAGAGATATGGAGAAGTAAAGCACTATATGTTGTTTCACAGTTGTAAAAAGGTAAATAAATGATTTTTTAAAAAGTTTTTGCATTTGATAATTTACACACATCTTGGATTAAAATATTGCTTCATACCGTGTAATCTTTTCTATGAAAAAATGTTTTGGTAGAATTATTTCTTGTTTGCTCATACTTATTGCTCCTTACTGGAGTTTTTTTTTCCCCAGCCCTGGATTAGAGCTGCATCTCTACATGGTAGTCTACAGTATTTCAGTACCATTAAACATTCACAGCTTGTGAAACATATCACCATGCATACTTGGAAACAGGACAGTCATTCCACTGGCCACCAATAATTATGTACTAAAATGTTTTATCCATACCTCCTAATTATCTATGTAATTTGACTAAGTTTAAAACAAAGTGGAATTACTGTCATGTTCCATGTTTTAGGTACTCCTGAAGAAATTCTGTTTTGGAAAAGTTTTGAAAATTAACACAGGCAAAAAAATAATGAGAAAATTCGGAAAGAGATTTGCAAAATGTAGATTCACTGGATTGAAGAGTATGAATGTTTTGGCCATCCAGTTTTTTTTTCTTGAATCAATTACCCTAATCATCATTTAAATTGGTTGTTATTCTTTTTTTTTTTTCAGGGTTTAATTGAGATGGTGCATGCCTCTGATGCCGAAAGACTTGTAACTGATTCCAGAAATCAAGATATTGCATTACGTGGTAACATCTTGAAGATTAAAGTATCTGAGAAATATGGCAGTTTACCAACAGCAGGGTAAAGCTTTTTAAGTGAATTAATAGTTTTATTAATTCTTAATTTAAGTGAATTGCAGCTTGAAACACCAAGCAAGATGTTCTAACAAAATGTTTTTGACACTAACAGGAGAGGGCTAAACACATACATGTGCTATACATGTTATGTGATAACCACCCCCTTATATGCTATTACAATATGGGCAGTAATACCAGGGACATACATCTGACATCAGTTTAAAAAATAACACCAAGGAGAAAATGAATGTGAACCACATCAGTTATACCTGAAATGCCTAAAAATTCATCAAATGCAAGATGTTGTCATTTTCCTTTTTTTCTTCAGAGGTCACCTATTAATCCTGCTATTATTATTCATTAGGTTTTCTGTTCATTCTGATTCCGATGAAGAACAAGGCTGTAAAAGAGCAAAGTCTAAGGTTAGTAGATACATGTTTTATCTAGCACATGCAAGTTAGTTTAGATATTTTTTCTAAATATCTAAGGCCTGTCTAATGAACCCCCAATATCACTGGCTTTGCTGTGAAAGTATGTTATACACGAGTAATACTTTCATACCAAACTTTGATTTTGAGGGGGAAATAATGCAAATTTAAACCAACAGTGGGCTAAAATTGTGCATGATTTGATTTGAACACACATTTTGCTTAATTCTCTGTTTTTCATTCCGAGCAGCATAAGGTAATAAAAAGAATATTAACTGTTTTCTGTACTACCTAAGAGTACAATAAAAACAACGAATTTAGTATATAAAAATGAAGTACAACATTTCAATCAAAATGTTTTTTTAAAAAGTGAACAAATTATGTAAAAAAAAAAAACAAACAAACACATGTAACGTTCAAGGACTGTACTTGTTTCAGGCATCCAGCAACAATTGCAGTGGGACTTCAAATTGGAAGTCAGTTTGTACCTCAGATGCCTCAGGTGGACCCCAAATCCCAAGAGAACCAGTGGGTAAGAGGTACCACACTACACAACTAGTCTTCCATATAACCAGCTGTGGTTTTAATGATATTGCTGTAACATTGGACAGCAAAGACTGTAGAGACTCTGCACATGTGTTTAATGAATACTGCATATGCGTTACTGCACAGAACTGATCTGTTGTGTTTAAAGGGACAGAGTACATCCGTTCAGTAGTGGGCTACTTCTGCAGCTTGTGCAGTGTAGTCTATACTAGTGAAGGGGAGGCAAAAAATGGGCATTGTAGAAGCCCGTCACACCATGAGAAACTGAAGGTAAATACAGGATTTGATTGTCCGTAACTACTTTGATCTCCATATCTGTATCAGAACATTTTGTTGTTTTGTTACCAAAAAAATACCTACTGTTCTTCTTTACTCATTCTTGTAGGAGCACATGGAGAAAAGTGACTCGGCTCGAAGATTCCAGTACAGAATGGAAATCAAAATGTAAAATGTACAAATGCAAATCAAATATGCATCAAAGCTGTACAGTGTAGTGTTCTCTTGGTAGCATGACCCCAGTGTTGCCCTGAACAGTGCGAATGTCATGCACTTTCTTACATTATTTACAGTTAATAGACAAGTGTGAGTATTACTACTTATCATCTTGCACTGTAATTTTGTTGATTGTATTTGTTCATTGTTTAAATAAAACAACTGAAACAAGATGAAATGCTATTACAGAGACTGTTTCCAAACAAATAAATCTAAATAAATAATTTGCATACCTACATACAGTCCTAGTAACGTAGCATGATAAAGATGTATTTTTAATGCTCTAGAAAGTGATAAAAGATATCATTGATATTGATCACTTTTCCTGTTTATTCTTGTGGATTTGTTTCCTGTTTAAAAAGAAGTAAAACAAATGTCTAAACCTTACATTTAGATGAAACTGGTTTGGCAATGGCAATGTATAATGCACGTAACCTTTGTTAGAGAAATTTGTATTTGTGACACCGGTGTCGTGATTTGACTGCACAAATTTTGATTGGACCGCATGTTAACCCCAAAATGCATCACGCTGACGCTGTCTCCATGGTATCCAACATGGCTACCCACGGTATGGTTAATGTCTAGCTAACTAGCTGTTGACAATTACGTTTAATAGCTCGAATCATAAGACATAGTCATTGTTACTTATAACTGTGGCTTAAGAGGTCACCAGCGCGCAACGTTTTATTTTGATACGATAAACGAAACTATTTTCACATGTGGCTTTGAGGTAGCGCCGACTCCGATACAGCTCATTTTGCCTAGCTAACAACAAAACGGCTAACTATGTAGCTAGTGTTTTACGTAGGAATATATCTAACTGTAGCATGTAACGTGAACGAGGCTTGTTCGCATGATCAAAACCGAATATATAAATATATGATGTAGCTAGTTTAACTGCAGTTTGCAGTAGTTTGTGAACTTTGTGAATAATTTCGCTTTTTCTTTTGTAGGAAGGCACCCCATTGTATCCTTTAAAATAATATTAACTCACGTGTCTCTACTCAAGAGTTAAACACTGAACGTTATAGCAACTCTCTTAACAACATTCTGTCATGTATTAGCTTCCTTAACAAAATACCTCAGTTGGCTTCCGTGCCCCTGCAAATTTTATTTTATTTAAACCGCTGGTATTTTGCTGCTTTCTTCATAGCTGAGATTCTAATGTTTGTTTATAAAGGTAAAGTATCTTAAAATGTTTTGCATCTGATATCTTTTTTTTTGTTTTGTTTTATATTAATAAAAAAATGCAGTGCTCTGATTTTGACAAAGGACTGTAAATTAGACTGTTTTTAATTACTTGTGTAGGTGTGTTGCTTCCATACCCTCAGGCAAATCTTATACTGGACATTGTTCTTTTACTTCTCTACCTTGGTCTTGAAAGCCTCAGACTCTTTTATGGTCAGTGTTCAAAATTTGTGACATTCATTTCATTCAAAGTAATTATTCCAAATTCTTTGTTGCCATTCTTGTTTTAAAAGTTGACTACACAATGTAAATCTATCTCTACAGGCTGTAAGGGAAACCTGTGTGAGAGTTCTCTGGCACTAATTATTAGTGTTGGTATCCTGGTACCCTGCACAGTTCTGAGTGTCTACTATCTACTACTGCAGACTTTTGTATTGCGTCTTGAATTTGTCCTCAGTGCTGTATTGCTCTGCTTCTATGGCCTGGAACTGGTTGTAGGTCTAATGACCATTGCAGCTTTTTGCAGGTAATGGTTATTGTTTTTTGTGTGTTGCATGTCCATTTAATTCTGAGAAAGTATGGAAGGGTGGTTTTGCACTGTTTATGGAAATTATAATTTAATCTTACTTTCATAATTGTATTACATAAATACAAAAACATGACCATGTGATGTCTAAAAATTGTTTAGACTGTTGTCACTGATGCTTGAATTTCTACTTGTCCTTCTTTTCATTCTCTTAGGACCAGCGCGTATTAAGCATGTATGTGAAGATAAAAATATTTTATGCAACGTGGGACTACATATAGGAGTAGTTTTTAATTGTCAACATGACAGTGTTTATCATATACAATAATATACAGATTATATAGATCCTTTCTTTAATTCCTTCTTAATGAACATGTACAACTAAGTGCATATCATAGTTGCCTGAGTATTTGAATATATGAATTATTTTGATTATTGGTGAGCCTTTGTTTTTACTGAATATGCATCCTTGTGTACTTAAGAATTTTGCACCAAGTGACTTTTTAATAATGGTAAATATTTTTTCAGCATTTCTGTGTGATGAGCCTCTTTTTTAAAATATTAGCGATTGTTCATTATTTTCCTGTGTGTACTGAATCAATTTTGTGAACGTAGCTTATGAAAATGACCTGCTTTTATTAGCCTAAATTTGAACATGTTATGCTATTATAATTCTTTTAGTGAACTACACAAATTATCAAAGAACTTTATTATCTTTCATTATGCCTTGAAATGTTCATCCATATTTAATAAGAATTTAGAGTGGATTAGACTAAGTGAAGAGAACGCACTTTCCCTACCATCACATCGCTGCTACAAATACATTTTAAAAATAAGAGAAATGATTTTGGGAAAGAAATCTAAAAACACTTGTTAGGGAAGCAATGTGCTATGTACTATTTTCCCTTAAAAAACAACAACCTAACAAAAAAACGCCTACTTTGAAGCCCATCGATATCTGATATGAAACAGTTTAAAGGCTTACCGATAAATCAGGTGTGTGCCCTTAATTATGCGATTAAATTTCAATTATATATCACCCATTTTGGTGATCAAAGGGGTGCTTACAAGGGACCTTATACGTGCTCTTCCTGGGCGCTTCAGCGAGGACCGCTATGACGTGGAATCAGGGATTGTTATCCAAAATTACAAGAGACTGAGGCTAGAAATAATCAGAATGTATGGTTTTGTGTCAAACTATCTGAACATATATGAATGTACTGCATTTAATTAGTAATCATTTTTCTTTCGGTCTTTGTTTTGATTTTATTCCGTATATGGATATCAGTCATTAGATATCAGCATGAATGGTGGTCCCTCCCGTTTCAGACATACCTTGCTAATGATGAAAAACAAACAATACGGCAAGACGACACTGAGCAGCTTGCGCAAATTTTCTAAAGAGAAAATTACTTTACCCAAATCGAAATATGGGTAGTGTGAATAACAATGTTTCCTATGTTTGAGCACGACAGCTCTATACAATGTCATTACAGTATGAAACACTAGAGGGCAATAGAGTACTTTCTATGAAAATCTACTAAACTGAACCAATTAAGTGATCAGAAAAAAATACATATGTAGTTTGTGCAAGTAGTCACACAGATATCTATAGGTCCGATTTTATTATCTTATATGACTTGTAATTGTTATATTAAATATTTGAATTTATGGGGCAATTTAATTTTTTTCTCCTTTTGGTTGATCACAAAAGGCTTCCGTTTACAGTTTATTTATGTTCTATAGACTAGTACGGCGACTGCATATGATCTGGGCCTCTTTTTTTCTTCCCGTCATAAAGCAGAATAGTAGGATGTACAAACATATAAAAAGCATTTCATAAATCTGAGGCAAAGCTTCTAAATTAATTCCACTAAAGGTATTTATCAGCAGGTCTCTAAACATTTATAGGTTACATATCTTCAAAAAGTGTTTGCCCTATCTTTGTGGGCTCGCTATTAAAAGCACCTATGATGCCAAAACCATCCGTGGCCGGGGTCCAAGAGAGCAAACTGGTGCTCCTCTCTATGTGGTAGCGATGATATTACGCTGTCCAGCTGAGGTCTGTGTGTTCGTCGCCCTTGCTGACGAGCGCAGTTAGCGCTTTCCTCCGAGCGCATTTAGCTGATCTGTGTTGTATCCTGGGCAGCAGAAAATATGAAGCGCTAAGCTTCACGTGTTTCAAAGGAAGCACGTGCTCACGCTTCACGGTTAATAGTTGTGGCATGACGAGATAGCCAGCAGAAGTTGGGAGAAAACTGGATAATAAAAAGGATCAAAATAATGTAAGAGTACTTTGGTAGTTGTATATGGAGACTTCAGTCAGTGGTCAAATAACTAATGGTAATAGCATTGCCATTAAAAATCTTTAAGGTTTCTAATAGGGAGAACAAATCTGATTTATGAACCAATGTTGCGAATGTCAGTCAATTGGCTAGGTACTCAAAACAGTAAAACGTGGCATGTTTGATTTATTTAGCAGGATTCTTGAAAAAGGTGAAGAAAGCAGTGGAAACAACAGCAGTGAGTTACAAATATGTTCAGACATGCTCTCAGTCTTCTGAACTCAATTCAAAGTTATACCCTTTGTGAAGATAATAGGTTCCTGGGCAGAATCCATTATCTTTTGTGCAGTGGCAGCAGAAGGTGCGTGTTCAGGCAGAATGCAGTCTCTCTAACAATCTACAGTTTTAAAATAATATATCCTTGAATAACTCATCAACAGATTGCAAAATGGGCTATTGATTGTTTAGAACCGCCTCTGGTTTTTTTGTCCTCAGGAGAATAGTGCATTATTATTCAGCCCTTTCTCTTAAAAAAGTTCAACGTATAGTTCAGTGAAACTTCAGATTACCTTTCCCTGTTTTGTGAGAGATGCTACAAAAAGATAAAAAGAGAGAGTTGTTATAAATCCAAAAAGAGAATCTGGGATTTCTTAATGAAGAGCAGACATGGCTAGTCAGTGGAGAACAAGTAACTGCATCTGCAAATCTCCTCGTGGCTGAAAAGTGTACAGCTCAGTGCTCCATTAGGAATGATCACGCTACACACAAAGTCCATTAGAACACTTGACATTTCAGATTCAGGAAATTAAGCCCCTTTGAATTCTTCAAAGCAAAAATGAAAAAAAGAGAGCCCAGTGTCTGATGAGTGAGTACTTAAACTCAGCAAGGCACTCTGAAATGCAATCAGGGAACAGACATCCCTCAGCCCCTTCACATGACTACAACTCTCCAGCTCAGCACCTGCGATGAACTGGGAACCTGACATCAATCAGGCATGTGTGATCATGGTAGGCAAGACTGTGTTATGACACTGTATTTGTGTCTGACTTGCTTTCTCATTTGAACTCCCTTTAATTCATTATTTTGCATTAATATGATGATTTCAAAGTGTTGCTGCATATTTGCTAAAATATCAGAGAGGTGATGGCCTTAATGTGTAGTCAGAGTAGAAAAGGGACCACCACAGAGAAAAAATAGATAAACTTTTAATTAGCATGAACTGTGGCTCTGTTCAGTCAGTTTTTGCACAACTGAGAATTCACCAATGGCACTGCCAAAGGCTGTTACTGAATAAAATAACCTTCCAGGACCAGACCTCATGAATCTGCTATGTCTGAGAAAAATCTTACATTTTTTTTCTGAAACAAGATCTGATCAGTTTGTAACTATAGCTTGTAACCATATTGATGGTTGCAACATATTGAAGCTGGCATTTGTTGAAGGGTTGGGAACAAGAATGGGGGGGTGGTGGGGCTGATAATATACTAAAGGTCCTGACAATAGGTAAAAAACAAAAAAAAAAACAAACAAACAAAAAAAAACCCTACTTTTTCAGCTGCTTCTTGTTTTGTTTACACGAGGATTTCCGTCTCAATTGCTTGTATTCAATCTGAAGAGCACATGTATGGGAAGTGAGTTGTGTGGTTCACGTCCATCCGTGTCTGCAAGCACAGAATGGAACCATATGGAGCAGACGTCTGCTCCTCCAGCACTCACAAGCTTGTCTAACAAACCCACTTCCAAAAAGAAAACAAACAAATAAATAAACCAACAAACAAAAAAAAATGCCAGACCAAGTATAAACATTGCAGTCAGTAAACTGAATTCATTGTAAATAATAAGGGACCATTTTAAAGTTTTTTCCATATACTGTGAATATACTACTTAACATTATTAGATGTACTTTGACACAGCAATCCTGAACGTCCCTCTCTCTGTTCTCTCCAAACTCAACTTGACTGGCTCCACATAGATATGGTTCTAGTCATATTTGGAGGGTCTGCCTTATCAAGTAACATGAAGAGGATCAACATCCATGTAGATTCTACACTTGTGTCCCCCAGGGCTCACTGCTAGGCCCTCTTCTCTTCTCTTTGCATACTCGCTCTGTTGGTGATATATTACCTTTTCATGGTTTTTCCTTCCACTGCTCTGCTGACAACACCAAACGAATACTTTCCTTTCCACCTTCTCACACTCAAGTTTCCAGTCATATTACATCATGCTTGACTAACATTGCTTCATGAATGACAATCCACCACTTAAATCTCAACCCCAGTAAAATTGAGCTTCGTTACATCACAAGAATTCTTCACCATGTCCTCAGCATTCATTTGAGAACTCTCTGGTCTTACCATGTGAAGCTACTCATAGCCTTGGCATATCTTTGACCAACCAGTTATTGTTTTTGACTCATATTTCAAACCTGACTTGATCATGCAGATTTCCCCTTTGCAACCTTTGTTGCATTTCTCTGTTTCTCTCACAGGAAGTTACCCTTGTGCTTGTGCAGTCTCGTCATCTCAAAACTTGATTACTGCAAATCACTGCTTGCTGGTCTTTCTCTATGGGCTATCAGACCTCAACAACTGATCCAGAACACAGCAGCACGACTAGTCTTCAATCATCTGAAGTTCAAACATGCCAGTCCACTGCTGCATTCCATTCACTGGCTTCCAGTAGCTGCCTGCATGAGATTTAGAACCTTGATGCTTGCCTACAAAGCCAAAAATGGGCCAGACCCTCTCTACATGATGACAAGGTTGATACATACCTCAAGTACTTTGAACCTCAAGTACGGCTTGGCTTGAAACACCATGCTTCAAGGTTCATTGAAGAGTGTTTTTTGTCCTGGCTTCCAAATGGCGAAACGAACTTAACACTGGCTGTCTACATCCCTTGCTTATCTTCAAACACAGACTGAAGACGCATCTATTTGTGGAATATTTAAATGAACACTTATCCTGAAACTATGGAAATTTTGTACTACTATTTATTAACCGTTTGATATAATTTGGTACTGTATTCATCCCAGTTTGATATTATATTTATGCTCATTTTGTATTTGTTCTAGGTATCAGCAATGACTCCTGTATTTACCAGCATTCTAGTTCAATGGTATCTTTGACTTGAACCTACTGTACTGGTGTGTACACATTCTATGAGTAAATGTAAATAAAAAATTTTTTAAAAACCTACTTTTTTTTTAAAGCATTCTGGATAAGAGGGTCTTGTAAATGCCAAAAATGTAAATGTACTGATACTTTCATTTAAGAAAAACAAAAGTATAAGAGAAAGCCCACAAAGCCAAAAAACACATTATATTCCATTATCTTCAATTATCATTTATTAGAGCTGTCACATAGCAACAGAAAAGTAATACACATAGCTCCCTGAAAGAGAAGCCTTACATGAAAATATAAATCTTTAAATCCACCAAAATAAATACTGAGTTTACAAAAGTTCTTCTACAACATGGGGAGATTTACAACACATTCATGCTGAGACCTTCTGCCTTCAGGGCTTTGAGGTGTTACACAGTGGTGTTTTTGTGTTGATCTGTGTGTTTGTGTGTATATGTGTGTTAGAGAGAGGGACTGGGCCACTGGGACAAAGGTAAATAAAACATTTGTTTTGAACAGTACCTCCTGCCTATGGCAAGCCTTTGTCCCAATCATTTATGGGCAATACATCACTGCTGGTCAGAGAAGAGAGAGAAATACAAAGCACAATCACTTAAAGACATGGTTAATTGTCCTTACTGACGAGGGTTAGGAAGTTGGCACTAGTTGTGGGTAAGTATTAAACTCCCTGTCTACTTCAGGACGCAGTTTTGAAGCCCAAGATCAGGATGTAACCCACTGCAGTCTGAGGTATCCAGTATCTTTACAACACCTCATAACTGCAGGCTGGACATTTGCACATTTCATTGAGAACAAAATGTATCTTCATTTTCTGTAGTCACAAAACTCCAGCAAAGCTAAACAATTTCCAGACTGACACTAGTGAAATTACACACACTATTTTTCTTGATTGCCTCTGCTACTAAAATTGCTTAGTGATTTGTGGTCAAAGGGTGCTACATAACTGAAAGCTTGAAGTGTCAAGATGGAACTGGACTATCAAAAAGACTGGCTGTTGTTCACTTACATTAATCCGCATTTTTGCAGATTCACCTTCGTAATTGTAAGGTTGATCCTGCCCCCAGGTAAACTGATCTTGAGTACCCTGAACTTTACCCTAAACTGTACCCTGAACTGTAATTATTATTAATTTTTTGCAGTTTTACTAGTATTAAACATTTCTAACAGATCTGCATCATGACATAATGGGTCAAGCCTTGGTATAAATTGCTGTTGGTAAGGGTTTAAGGTCTCTTATATGTCCAAAAGTCAGAGAAAGCCAAATTATTTTCTTCTTTATGCAATTCCATATAAACTATAGTTCATTGCTGATGTTTATTCCTCTGTTTAGCTTCACAACATATGCGATGAACTTTTGACACCTTCAGCTGTGGCAGTATTTTCTAGAGTGTTTAAAAAAGATAACCTGCACAAATACAAGTTGGTTGTGAAGGCACGACCACATAGATGTTTTTATCGTTATCTTAAATTGACAAGCCCATAAAATAGCTCTGCAGGACATTGTTCTGTACAACACTGTGCATTGACCATTGTTGACTTTAACGGTTATACTACGCTGGAAGATTAATGCATCACCTCTGACTGGAGCATATATATAGGATCACACAGACCACCATCAGATTTTTTTTTTTGCGTAAAAAAATATTTACAATAAAATCAAAACAGACATACATGCTAAGCTGTGACCTTTAGCATACAAAGATCATCTGGTAAAAAAATAAAACAAACAAAAAAATAGACATGTTCACCAACGCGTGTTTTTAGCTTTGTTGGTGAAAGATGTCAGAGAGAGAGAGAGAGAGAGAGAGAGAGAGAGAGAGAGAGTGTACACAATTTAAAAGTTCCATCAAAGTGTTTGAGAGTCACTCTCTCTCTCTCATTCTCTATATTTTCCCTGTCATACCACCAACGCACCACCACAGGTAACACTTCAACATAGCATCACATTTAGGGAAACCGATTACAAGAGTTTTCTTCATTCATTTTGAAATTTTCCTATTATTGGTTTGGTCTTTGATAAAATATTCGCAACCAGAATACTGTATGATCTATGAAATCTACAATCAGTTTATTATAAAAAGTGCTATAAGTGCTTTAATTGCAGGAGTGTTAATCCTTTACAAATAAAAGGAAGAAGATGCTGCTAATTTCTAAGGGTTTGATATTTGTATTCTACTGTATATAATGCTCTGACAACAGTGCCAAAACCTATGCCAGTACCTCCCTGTAAAATGATAATAAATTGAAAATATATTTCTGACACTTAAAGTGTTTTACAGTTATAATTTTCTTGATATTTACAATCTTACATTCCTTAAATCAACTGAAACAATATGTTGAAAAGGGAACACTAGTGTCTTCTTTACGGAGAGGCACAAGTGAAGGCTGAGAACACCTCAGGGATACAGGTTTGCTATGTTGCAATGTGCTACAGGAGCAGATCTGAAATTATGAGGCATTAAGAACTACTGTTAACTGCTATAGAAGAAAGATTCGGTATAACCGGTCATCATTTTTGTGTTGTTCTCAGTCCGGCTTAACTGATGTGTTCACTGTAATGTGACAATTTTAAAGACCATGTCAAGGTTCCGAGCAGCTGTATATGGTTTAGTTCTGTGGCAACATAACTGCTGGACATATGGGAAGCACTCTCTTGTAGCATATACAGGTTGGTTTCACCACTGCTTTTGTTTGGAACCTCTGAGAGCAGCAGGGACATCCCAGAGGATCAGAGCCCCAGACATCTCACAGACACAGAGCCTCAGGAAGCTCTGGACCTCACCAGCTGACTGCACTGCTTACCGTTATGGATTAAACCAGACGATGTTGAAAATACCCGCTTTGGCGAGGTACACAAAGCATAGCCTGACCCAAGTGAACAAACTACACATGCTCAGGTTCGAAGGCAGTTTGGCACGTTCAGAGGTTTTGCAGAAAAATCTACCTAACTGAGCTAAAATGTTTAGTCTATAAGACGACAATTTAATCTTTGACCAGAAGATTCATACATACTTTTTAAAGATCGCTCTGAAAGCGGCTGAATGCAAATGGAAAGAAAATTCAAAAGTACCACTGGTACCAAACCACATTAAAAGTTCCTCCCAAATTAATGCATTTATATTTTGGTCCTAGCCAAATAATTACTTAGAATTAGTGTCAGGGGAACAAGAGAGAATCATAAACATATGACCGCCACTCTTTTCCATTAGAAATAATGCCATCCTAAAATATACCTCAAATACCTTTGGCAACATTGTTCACTTTAAGGTTACGGAGTAAATATTTCATCCCTCCAGCCAGGGGTTTTACTCCTGGAATCCCACATGCATGAGTGTGTTCTGTGCTGTGGGATGGTAAGGGGCGGCACCTTCCAGTATCGGTCCTCGAGAAGTGGAGCCCACCGTCAGAAGCAGGATTCTTGTGACTCTGTGTCATTCTGCATTGACAGTTTCTCTTGTTCAGTATGGTTGCCATTGTGAAGAACTGAGTACCTGGAAGGACAGAAAGGAAGCAAACATCAGGTAGAGTGGTGCAGTGTCTTCAGGTTACAACACTAGATCTGCCCGTCACTCCACACACGCTGCGACAGGCTCTTGCTCATGAATTCACAGTCAGATGATTCTGAAGAGGACTGGCAGGAGCTGGGCGTTGCTGCTGCAAACTCACGGGGCCTGCATCACAACAACCTTTGTTATATAATTGAAAACATGCTATCTGAAGACATTCACTGTCCACATACAGTATGTCTAACAGGTGTTTATTTCTGAGCTGGTTTGTGAAATATTTGCTTAAAGTTTCCAAATTCTATGCTAACAGTGATAAAGTAAGTGAAAGTGTAGTTACAGCATTAAAAACACTCCAAAAATAGGCTCATGGTGTCACACTCCTGCTGCCACCCAGGAAGACACACACACACACACACACACACACACACACACCCTCCTGTCAATCACCGCCCTCAACCACTCCCTTGTTCCCCATCACCTGCTTATTAGTTCATTTCATTGACCTGTCCCCAATCTTTCCTTCTCGCTATTTAAACCCCACAGGTGCCAGTCTCTGGCACTTTGCATTGTACCTGCTGTCAGCTACAGACGACTCACCCAGCTGCTTCATGCATGACACTTATCTTTGCCCTTTTCTTTTTCACCCATCACAGCGTTCTTATTTTGTCTTAATTAAATGTCCTTTTTTCTACACACTCACGTCTCGTCACACAAGATTCTCAATAAAAGTGGATGCCCTGGATTCAGCTATTTCAAAACACAGAAAATGCTTCAGAATTGTTTTTTTTTTTATTATTTACATGGTCAATGCCACATTTTTATCATAAAGAACCACACAGTGCTTTCAAGAATATGGCATATTTATAAAACTCCATAAATGCCCAGTGGAGTGATGTGATTAAATGATAGAGAGTTTTCTGAGGACTGGGAGATGAATGATCATAACCCTATAAGGCCAGTTGGTAGATATTTAAAATCGGTATAAGTCATGCAAGTATAATTTCTAGAGGCTTCCCTAAACGATTCAAGGATATTACGATTATACTAGACTGAATATAAACTGCATGCTGGCAGCACTAAAGCAAATGTAATTGATGTCTCAAATTATGGGGCACTGCTGATATAAAGCAATGGCTTTTTAATCTATAAAAATCACCCTTATAGCACACTGATTTGTTATCTTCAAATGATTTTAGATGCAAATATCTGATCTATGAAGAATTTTTTTTTTAACTGAGGTCAGACAGAAAATGTAATTCTCTAGACAGTAATGGAGTAACCGCTACAAACAAAATGCATTAATACCAGTGACTAAGTATCCTCAGTGCCATTTTCAGATTTCAGTAGTTCTGACAGGATGATAACCCTTCTGTACGCGCCCGACCACTCTAGCCAGGAAATAAAGTATGGAGTGCGAATCTATAATAGGTTTTTAGACTTGGTGAAGGCTTTGTGTAGCAGCCAAGAGTCAAGGGGTTCACTGGGGTGCAGTATGATGCCTGAAGCTCCTCTATTTCCCTTCTCTTTGGCAGTGGTCCTCTACACTAAAAATCATTACAAGCCATTTAGGTAAACAAGCAAACCAAAGGCAATTCCTGTTGAGAAATTGGGCAAGAAATTTACCTTGAAACCCTTAACCCCCTCAAAAGTCGCTAATGTTCAAGGTTTCAGAAAGGAAATGTGCAACAGCTTTGCAGTGAAGCAGGAAGCAGAATTGCTGCCACATTGCAGCTTTTTCTCAACAACGTTCTGTCTACAGAGGTCCCGCTCTACACAAGTGCATGCTGGGAAAGGACAGTCTAAAAGATGCTTACATGAATGTCACCTGAAATGTCAAATTTTCCAATACAATACAAACCTGCTGTAAACATGCAGTACTCCCCAGTCTAAACAGGGTTTTAGCCCTTGTTCTTTCTCTCTGTTTTTTCTGAATCCTGATGGGGGACAGAAGTGTTTTATCCGGACATGCTACACACTCTAAACATTAGTTCACAAGACCAGAAACGTGCATTAGTCAGCATACATTAGTCAGAATTAATCTTAGAAAGAGATTAAGAGTATCTGCAGTAATGTTATTTATTGATATTATAATATAGATATAGATAATATAGACATAGATATAGTCTGTGATTGTGCTGTGTCTCCTGTGGATTGTGCATGCGGTTGTATGTGTAGTGTGTGTGCAGTTGTGGGTGATTGTGTGTATTATTTTGTGTGGGTTGTGTGTGCTGTTGTGTGTGGACTATTGGAGCTGCTGAGTTTCAAAATCCGAGAGTTGGGCCATGATAACGAGAGACAGAGAGAGAGAGAGCACAAGAGTGAGCGTGAGAGAAAGACAGAGAGAAAGAGAGACAGAGAGAGAACTGAGAGCAAAAGAGATAGCCCAGAATGTTCTTCACTTCCATCCAACTGACTTCAGAAATATTTGGTCACTCATTTAAAGTCTACTAGTTGCTTTTACAGACATCCATGGCAGGCCATCTGCGCAGTAGAGAAAAACTGCACCAACTATTATCTGCCTCTGTATCTGGGAACAGCTTTCTTGGCATTTGCCACTAGCCTAAATACCAGCATCATTTATGAAGACCCAGTTAAAACACCATAAACTGACTGCTAGCTAATTTGTCATTTAAAGATCCTATGTGTACCCAAAGCACATTAAAAACATTACAGAAATGGCCAATAAATTATTCAAAATAAAATGACTGTAATGTTTCCCAATTTATGGCTTTCTGAGAAACGAACCATACATGATGTACCTGTACATCCCACAAAGTATTCACAGCAAATGAAAGTTTTGAAATGCCCTCTTTTAGTTAAGATTAAGATATAGGGAAACTCTGGGTGCCACATGCATGATCTAACATCAAAACAAGTTCAGTTATTCTCTATTACAACTATTACATGGAGGGCGATCAGATGAGGATGAATGGAAACTGGAGAGCGATCATTTATCTCTTCTAGACTTTGGTACAGACACAGATATTTAAAGATGCCCATATTTTATTTAATCGATGGTGCTTTGAAGAAACAGAAATGGAAATCAACTGAAGTAAACCCACACTTCAAAACTTTATTGTCTCGGCATATAGTGAGTTACATTATAGACCTTGCTCTCAAAAATCCCAAACAACAAGAGAATATTGCACTGACAAATTGGAGAATGAGGCCCTACTGAATGATACTAGACTACATTCAGTTTGGTTAACGGTTGGATCTTAGAGTTGTACAAACCACACAAGAACAAAGTTAAACTAAACAACAAATGCAGAGTCGACTATTCAAATGACCACCTCCAATTATCTTTTTTCAATGTAGAAAAATTACGGTTTCTAATCCTCATTTATGAGCTTCACTTGTCTATCCAAAGCATCTCTCTCAGAGAGAAATTTCAGAGAGAAAAATGCAATCCAAACTGGAGACATGGAAGGAAAGCCTCCAGCAGAGAGGCTTGGGATTAGACCAAACAAGGCAGGCCACAGAAACATGTTCCACAGTATGATGCCATCTGCAGTTTCTGACTTACTTAGTAAGAGGATGGGGAGGCAATCCATTAGAAACTCATTTAGACACATTCCAGTTCACATTAGGACACTTGAGAGGGTGCCAGGCTTGATAAAAGGTTATATTTTATTAGAATTTGAAGCACACACTTAATATTCTTATACTACTGCAGCTGTCATTCAGAGTTACCTGGGCACCTGAAGGTAGTCCTGCACAATATGGATATTCATAGCAGGCATTTTAAAGTGTCCTATAACACAACGCAGAAGGACAGGGCATATATTTCAATAACAGCATTAGTTCCGATGCTAATGTGTTAATACTAGGGCAAGTGTAAGTAAGGCTCCACCACTCCGTGTTCGTAGCATCGGTGCTCAGCATGTATGACACTGCCAGGGCGATGTTAGCCTGGAAGATCTGGGAGCAGGATACAGCTAAAGAAACAGGCACCCAGTTGGAGTCCAGAGCAGAGCTTCCTGTGCCAGTGAGCAGTGACGGTGAGAATGGACCCGCTCTGGACCCAGTCGGCCCTACGTCATGGAACTGTGAATATGTATGTATGTGTGTGTGTGTGTGTGGCCAGCACCTTACCCTGTGTCGGATGAAATTCTACAAACACGCATGTGCAAAGAACAAACGTTTAATTCCGTGTGAGCTCAGAGACAGCAGAACTGGACTGTGAGCTGGGAGGGGTTTTATTGTTGGTCCATTATGAAGAGCAGATTTGGAATGGAAAAAGGAGAGGTCAGAAGAGAGCATGAGAGAGAGACAGAGACGGAGAGAAAGAGAGAGTGAGAAAGAGACAAAGTTAAACAGATTAGAAAAAGTAGAGGCCCTCAGAGAAAAGTCAGAGGAGGGAAAAAAAAGGGGTGAGCACTGGGTTACATAAGTGCATGTCTGTCAGAAAAGGTGTGTGTCTACACATGACCAACAAATGAACAAGGTGGAGTTTTGTTTGAATACAGGTTTATTTCTCCAGCCCAAAAATGTACTATCAAAATTTTCAAGCCTGTTTGGTGGCAAAAACCAGGTCAACGAATAACAGCCAGCAGCAAAGACTAGTTCCTCTTCTGGATTCATTCAGCTAAAGCAAAAAAAAAAAATAGCTCACACAGCCAAAAACTGATAAATGACTTCTGATAAACAAATGTGTGCAAAACAAACCAAGCCAATACATTCTAGTAGATACACTGCTAAGTAAATAAGGAAAACTGCTATGTGGCACTAAAGCAGCAGAGATCCTAGTCAAAGGCCTGGTGTTTACCCTACCAGTATATTGCCTCATGTGACTCTGCCAGCATTCTGAATCCTTCAGGCAAGATATGAATCAAATATCTTCTAAACAGGCAACTTTCTTTGCAAAAACACATCAGCATGCACTCAATAAATATACTGTGCATTCTAAAAATACTTTCATAGTTACACATTTGGCAACGTTGTACATTTTTGCACTGATTTTGCTAAGAAAACTATCCAAAAGGTAGAGCAGCATCACAAAGCTATTAATCTGAAAAATCCTGTTGACCCAACTATGAGTCTTGAAAAGAACAGCATAGACATATATTGCACTGAGCATTACATTATGAAATATCCTGATAGTATAAAACAAAGTGAAACTACAAACTAAACATCTTTTCCCTGGTGTAAGCCTGCACATTTGTGAGTGTGTGGTTATCCATAAGAGGCAGAAACACACTTCACCAGCAGGATGCTGCCACGTCTCTCCTTAGTCCTCGTGCTTTTCGGGCACCACTCAATGCACCGACTCGTTTTCATGACCAGTGGAGGTGTTTTTACAGAGCAAACGCAGCTGCAAAACTACATGAATCTATTGCTATTAACTTTCATTTGACCAAAAATACATTCATTTGAATTTAGTTTTTAAAACATGCTGTGATCTGCACAGTACTGGGCTCCGAGCTCCCTCTGGTCATAGTTGTGGCAATCCTAACAACTCATCTGAAGCTGAAAAGCAGACCACATGCAATGAATACATAATTAATTAAATCTATTATTTACATTAATGTAACATGGGCAGGGTTTAGTCAGAGAGTTATGTAACTGCTTAAAGGTTGTACCATGGAGATCTATTTAATCTCTTAATTTTTACACTAGTATTTAAAAAAATGTCATTGTGACACAGACAAGAAACTTGTCAAAAACGTCACCTGGTATTGTATTCTCATATTTTCTTTAATGAGAACAAGGGCATTTGCTGACGTAATAAACCTGAGTGAACTAACACAGTGTCAAATGCAAACACAAGTGTATTCTCCATTACCTACGCTGAGTGGATCTCACACAGGTGTTTGCACCTGCACTGTCTGAGTAGAATTCTGCTGCAAAACACACACATCTTAAATTATAGAGCATAAATGCCCACCCCCACAGGGCATCAACAATTACCCCAAAGAGGATAAGTGCACTTTAATAAATGGACCAAACGTTCAAATGGTTCATTCCATATAGCAGTTGTAATGCTATACTGATCTGTTCATTTGGATGCGGCATTTTAAATGCAGGTCCTGCAAAGACTGGTCAGTCTTCGCCCTGCACGCTGCTCCCTGCGGTCCCAGAACTGGACTGCGCTCAGTCTACTAAGAGCACATGCCAGTGACTGACCACGCAAGCAGACATTACAACACGCTGCGACCACAAGCTGCTCTCAGTGTAAACATTTTTTATGTTTGAAAGATGATACGCTACATCTGTGCACTAAAGCCAGCGTTGATAAAGAGAGTAAAGGCTGTGTGAGTTAACTCCAGCAAAAGTGAAGAAACACCAAAGATGCACTGGGAAGCCACTTCTAGCTTTGGCAAGCAGGACACAAGGAATCCTTCTTTTCATGAAGATGGTGAACACTAGCATTAAATAGCAGCTAAATGCGGCTACATAACATTTTATGTGAAAGACAAGAGGGCGAGAAACGGCGCTGCTATTTGCTATAAAATCAACATTCAATAAATAAAAGAACCTAAAAATGCCAAAGTTGCCACAGTGACCTAAACATAATAATGGGAAAAACAGGAATGCCGAGTAACTTGGGACACTATTTCTGTAAGTGCCCTTATCCTTCCTATAAACCAATCGCTATTATATAATATAATATAGCTAATAACCGAGTTAGCTCTCAGGTGTCACGTTAGAGGCTGACTGAAAAAAATAAATAATGCTAATAAATAAGATTTTGCTACTTAGCTTGGAATTGCATGCTGTCTGCTGGAGTTTTTGCTCAAGGAGTTGTCCTTTCAACCTCAGCTACTTCAGACCCTGTTTGCTGTGAGTGAATCTCAACATCCTTTTTATCGATCCATTGCCCTCGGCCACTTGCTTATTTGCACTGGTTAGCATAGACTTTAGCACGGACGCCCGTACCACAGGACCGCTGGAATGCTGAAGTACCGTCGGCCTACTTACCCGCTGAGCCGGGCAGGGTGATTACAAGAGACGTAGGCAAATAAAGGCATCTGCATACATTTAAACAGAACGTATAAAGACGTGAAGCTCATCAAAGAGGGGGTCTCAGCGGTGGTAGTTCAGTACGTATGGCAGTACCATTCAAAGAGCTATGACAATCAAGATGCTTATAGCTCTGTAAATGGCGCTGCTATCTGCACCACATGTGTCGAGATCGGTCCTGGATCGGGGTCCATCCTTGGCATGCCATTGGTTGATGAAGAGTCACAAAGAGAGAAAAAAACAGATTCTAAATTGAAATAACATGACATTTAACCATATTTCTAAATAATGTAACTCTTGAGAAAGCTGATCATGCCTTGACTAAGAGAACAAAACATCGGGATACAGAGAAGCAGACCAGAACAGGAATGATACTTTTACATCTAGTATAAACCCGTTCGGTTTCTGTGTTGAGTGTATATATAAAGCTGACTTGAATAAATTTCATTTCTGTTATGTGTAGTACAAGCTTGCCAAAGAAACTGTGGAACAGTATATGCTGAATTCAACTGTATGAAAATGAATGAAACAATAACGGATCAAACAATGGTGTTAATTTGCATACATGAGGGGTATATAATTATGTAACCAAGCAGTTGTAAAAAAGTCTTATAGAACTCCAGTTTAGCGGCTGAACAAATGTCAAACATGTAGTCATTTGAAGCTCTTTTTAAGAAATGTGATCCTGCAGGTCTGGCTGAATAAAGACAAGCAATAATTAAAATGCTCTCAAGACTTTGCTAAAAGTAACTACTGAAAAACCTTGTTTTGTTTTGCTGATTAGGTTTAAAGCGATTTTTCACCACAGGGTCAGATCCAACCACCACCTACCACTTGAGTTCTTTGAAAAGTATTCCATACCAAAAAGAAAATCTAGCATACACTTCTTGAAAAGGCCTCTCTCTGGATTGTGAGACATAAATTCAGGTATGCATTATTCAGTCTCAAAAGCAGACTCAGCAAAAAAAAAATCCATTCTATCTTGTTTTTCGTAAAGGAATAATAATAAATAAATAAATAAATAGTGGAATTATAACCACAAGATCATTATTTAAGTTATAACTGAGATTCTATCCAGTATCATCCCCAACATTTTTCCAATCCTCCAACACATAGCTTTGACAGGTTTTCATACATTTTCATATGTGCAGAGGCCTATTCAGGGTGAAGATCAGTGTTCAAATGATCAGCTTTGTCCAAAAAACTTTTAGTCCAAAAACCCTGTGGCTCCACTGTCACTGTGCAGGGAGAATGAACCTTTCTAAACCTCAGCTTAAGCCGTGACATATATCTTGTCCATGGCAGAATCTGATTGGAATCAATATAGGAGGATTCCTCTGTAAACCAGCATGGTTGTCAATCCCCAACCAACCCCCCCGCCTCTCTCTCTCTCCCCAGATAACAAAGTGAGGTCAATGCCTGGGTCCATACACACACAGCACCCTGAATCTGTACTGCTAAATATGAACTAGACAGCAATCTGAAGCATTCTGGGTAAGTCCAGTCCCTTTGTCTCCACTGTCCTAGGAAAAATTACAATTAGAATGGACTGTTTTAAAATAACTCAAATGAACAAGAATGTATGTCCTGGTGCAGCTCTTGGTTTTGATAAGCATCAGTACAGACAATAGGATGAATAGCTAGGCTTTGGTATCTATAGTTATGGCACACAAAGCAGTGGAAGTCCACAGTCATGTGTGTGTGTGTTTCTATGGTACACAAAACAAAGGAAGCTCCGTGGGCACAAGGAAATCATTCATACCAAATGCAGAACAATACTTTTCTCACAAACATTTAACTTAGCTCTTAGGTGCCTCCTGAATAGTAATCCTCAGTTTCAACAGCTCCTTCCGTTAAGACTAGTGGTGCTACTGCTTGAGATATTTATATATATAAAAAAGAGTTGAGACGTCACTCCTCACTCTTTGACGTCAGTGTAATGCAATCCACTCAGACATATCCTAGAAGCTCAAAGGGCAATTTTGAAGGCATAAAGACATTACATCAACCAACACAATGATCTGATAAGTCAGTTAAAATAGAAGGGAGGAGGGGATCCGCTTTAAGGGCATAAGGCAAATATACTCAGTAAACGTCGCCATGGTGAAGCAGACTGACACAGCAGTGGCCATTGTGACCTCATCAGAGGACAATTAGTCTGTTGCAGTGATGCAGAGTCATGGGACAACTTTAATAAGGAACACCTTACATAAAGATATCTTCAAAATGAACATATTTAGCATAAAATTTAACATATTAACAAATTCCAAACACAGCAATGAATCCATATAATAGAAGTGCATCTGGAACCAGAGATATGAAGCTGCTGATTATTTTACATAAATATATACTGGGATAATCATTGGGCCCCTGTGAGTAATGCTACATGTATCAGATAATACACCCACCATAAACTCCTAGAGACTAATCTATGTTTACAAGTAGTCTTGCTATGTAGAGTCAGTGTTCCCTGAGGTTATGATGAACAAAAGACCATGAATGGGGAAGGAACTGTATATCTTCAAACATCATGAGAGTGTAAAATTGCCCACTATGAGTCACAAGACGAACCAGTAGCTTTACGTTTAAGCACCTAAGCAAAGAAATCTCTCTCTACACACACTCACACACACACACACACACACACACACACACACAGTGAATTTGGAATGCACAATATTGCACTGCATGTTACTGACCCCTAATACAACAGTATCAAGGACAGAACCGAAAAGAGGGCATGCATGCAGACAGGAGGTGTGTGTGTGTGTGTGTGTGTGTGTGTGTGTGTGTGTGTGTGTGTGTGAAATAGACTCACTTGTGTGCTCCTCACACAGCATTAGACAGGAACAGGCCTAGTGTTGCAAAACCAGAGCAGGAGTTTGGAGGCAGAGGAGCAGCCACTGTAGCCGAGCAAGACGGGGCAGCAAAGAGAGGACATAGAGGAGAGGAGAGGAGAGGAGGGGAGAGGAGAGGAGAGGAGAGGAGAGGAGAGGAGAGGAGAAAAAGAGTTGAAGGAAGAGGAAAAGAAGAGGAAAACAAGATTAATATATCCCCTCTGTCTTACTGCACACTGTCCCTGTGTCACTACATGCTACTGTATGGGTGTACTATTAGAAAGAAAGCACAAAGGCACTCATTAAAGAGTTTTGTTACTGGTAATTCATAGGTCATTGAAAAGCTAATATATAATTATCATTATTACATCAATTATCCAATTATGCTATCAATCAATGAATCAGGAAACAAAGAAAACATAACACAAAGAAACTGAGCCCATCTCCAGTGCTGACTAATATATATATTTTTTTAAACTGCTTGCACGATATATAATTTATAACGGCATAATGTCAATGACAGTTTTACTTTGTTGATGCCACTCAATCAATATGATATTTTAATGCCTGTATGCTAACAAATAGCTTTTATTTGCAAAGCAAACACAGGTCTTTCCCTGGCATTAAAGGGTCACTTATAATGCACTCTGTCTAAAGCCCTTTATTTGTTGTTTTCATAATAGACTCACAGCACAAATTGCCTGTAAAGGGCAAAGCTAATAACGGTCCTGAAAAGCTTCAGAAGTGCCTGCACGAACACCGAGGATATTAATTGACAGACAAACGAGTGCAGTGCCTCCCCTTTCCTCCACATACAGGTGACTGTTTGGCATTCTCAGTAATACACACTAGACCAGACCTGAAAGTGGCCCAAATGCACTCTTCCTTTTAATAAATCTCAGCTTCATAATCAATTTGAGTTGCTGCAGCTATGGATTAAATTTGCTATTGAGAATGGAATACAGGATGCTAAATGTATTGCGTTTGAGCAGCTTGCTGGTGGTGAGGCTCGTCTGAGACATTGTGGCATTGCTTGCTGTACAGAACAAATGAGAGCTCTTGGTAATATAGAGCTTAACATCTTGATATCACTCAAGGCATGAGATAGGCTCCTCCAGTGTAGCACAGTGGAACTACTGAACAGATAACCACTGGCCATAACACAGTAATTTAATTTATAATGAATTATAAAATAAAATAAAATAAAATAAAATAAAATAAAATTAAATTAAATTAAAAGGGGTATTGGAAACATTTTACAGATTGTAACCAGGTAAGTCATATACCACTTCCAAAATTATATAAAATTATTTAATTCCCATTTAAAACTGACTGATAAGAGTTCCTAAATGTGGTTGTGTGCCATGATCAGGGGTGATGGTCTAACCTGTATTTATGTGTGTTTGTGTGTATTTGTGTGTGTTCAGTCGCTGCCAGCTCTTTCTTTGATCCATATCATTAAATTCCAGTTTCGTTTTGGGAAAGTTTATCAAAGAGCAAAACAATGTGGCCCGGCTGCTTCGCTCCACTCACTGGTAAGCGCTGACACATGTGCACCAGTGTCTCGGACTCAGGCGGCTTCAGGTAAACATCCGTCCCCGAGGGACAGAGCGAGCCACAGCCAGAAAACGCTTCACACTGCACGTGCTTGCCATCTAGTTCAGTGTGAGGTTCTCAGTGTCCAAATGCACTTCATAAAAACTGCCCTGAGGAACCCATTCAATTTCCTGTAGAAGTCATTCAATGTCTTGATACGATGCCCTGGGGAACTCAGACTGTACCCTGCTCAGGTCCCCTAGGACTTTTCGAGAGGGTAAAATCAATGTGTTTATGTCAGTGATGCAGCAAATGTTAAACTATATGCAGCTGACAAAAAATGGCTGGATTTCTACTAATAAAAAACATATTACACTTAAATTATATTTATGTCCATAGCGACTTCAGAAGTGCTTCATAGTCTCTATCAAGTACATTTTCTCATGAATATAGCTAGGCCTGTGGACTTAGAGAGAGCATTTACAGTCTGGGAGATTGTGACAGAGCAAAAGCCAGAGCTCTCCACTCTGAGCTTTGAGGGTATGATGTGCTGTGAGAGGCTCTGTGTTGAGGAGGCTCAAGCTTCTGGACAGACTGGTGGCCTTGCAGCTACTACACACATGCTGTCACAGCTCTGCAGATGGCAGGCTAGCTGTCATTACAGTGGTTGTGTGTGTGTGTGTGATCCTCAAATTGGATCAGCTCATACACACATACACACCAACCACCCTGCCATCCACCCCCACACCCAACACCACCCACCCACCCACATACACAGACACACACAGACAGACCCATATATCACGGGACCTTGAATATAGCAAATGTGTAAAGCTACTGTTGGTTTAAAGAGTGCCACCCTTGTGTTATGAAGCTAACCTCCTCTTCACATACCTCCTCTACACTGTTGTGCCCACAGAGTAAATCCTCCACAATCATGCCACAAGTATTTATCCTCTCTCACACACAGAGCAGAGAATCAGGAATGTATTTTCCCCTTTCCACGCTCATTTGTGTAAGGATAGGGCTCGTCTGTGAGGGAGAAGGTCCCCCTACGGGAGCTCAGGGGTTACCAAAGGCAGCACCAATGTGATCTGCTCATGAGAGCTTGGATGTGTGGGTCCCGTCTCTCAGCTGTGCCCTGTCAAATGTTTATGAGCAAGAGATGTCAATGGAATATATCAACTGCAGGAAAGATGACCCTGAGTCTCCTGTGCAGTGTCAGGGTGTTATACCTCCAAGGGTTTCACATTTCAAATGGGAAAATGGTTTATGGGTCCTGTTAAAAAACAAAAAAACAAGATTTCATCTTGCTTAACATTTAGTGATAAGTGCCTAATGTGTTTATAAGCTGTCAGCAAGCTGCAATTGAAATGCATTTTTGAGTTCACTGACACATGGAAAGTTCCAGCCTGTCATAAATGATTGAGTCTCTCCATTAAACCAAACCCTAACCTTCATGTATAAATCTTAATAGACATAATTTATGGAGTGAAAAAAGCATGAGAGAAGCTGGAGCCTCGAGCCCTAACACAAACAGCACTTCCCTAGGGTGGCAGGCGCTCTGCTGAGTCCTGTGTCTGGCTTCAGCTGGTTCACGGGACTTTTAGCAAAAAAACTTCTTTCCCAAAAGCTGTCTATACACTGCGTGTGTCAGAGTCTAGTGAGGATATGAAGTGCTAAAACAGAGGCCTAATGATACACCCATGACAGCATGTTAATAGTCATGGTTAGGGAAAAATTAAGGAGATAATAAATCGAGTGAAGAGATTAAATCAAGCACCTCAGGGTTACGCATTTCTGTTATTAAATTGTCTCCATTACTGTAGTCTCTCCTAAATCCACTCGCTGGGAATTCACAGCTCAAAGGGGCTTTTTATTGTAATGAAAAGGACCTACTGTGAGGTATGGAAACCATCTCTCTAAAGCCATATTTTGTGAATACCTGTTCAGTGAAGACGACTTCTTCCTTGTGCTTGGGTTTATCCATAGCCAGTTCTTCGGCTCTGCTGTCAATGATCACAAATGATCACAAATGATCACAAATGCTCCCTTAACATACATCTCAAAAAGTCAAGCTTGAGGGAAAAAAAAATCTCAAATATTGAGATAAAGAGATAATCAATTGTTCTGGTAGTGGAATGATTAATTACAAATGTCAGCAGAAAAGAATGAAAACCAATCCAGAACAGACATTTACTGTAAGAGACCATGAACCAGCCATCCGGGGTCACATCTCCTTGAGTGATCATTATCAAGGTGGCGCCCTTTATGCCCACACAGACTTAATGAAATGCTATTTATGGTTGTAAAACAGGGGAGATAAAGGAAACAGTGGGGAAAAAGAGTAGACTGAGTATCAGATGATGAATGACCACTTTCGGATGCCTTTCCACCAAACCGCTGACCTTACAGTATAGTGGCATGCATTACCTCTGCAAAACTGATAAGCTGACAGATTAAAAATGCAGCACTGTGCAACTTTTCCTGGTTTAGAATGCAATGATGATAATCACATTAAAATATGCCCAGAAATTATGCATGCATTCAAATTACATTTAGTAATTAACGACTGTGACCTGGCGAAAATAGTGTTATAGTTTTCCTCACAGGAACAGCTAAAGCCCTAGGTCAGCTATAATGAAATATTCTGGCTCGAAAGGCCATGGTGTAATATGACTGGTTAGTCGAGGACCTTAAAATATACAGAGAAGCTTCTGGTGAAGTCTGTCTACAACAAAAGAGTCAAACGGGTCACTGCAGGTAAATGTAGCTCTGCCAGATAAAAACAAACACTTGGTTTATGTTTAGGCAGCCTCCCTCAGAGCAAACACAATGAAAACAGTCTGAAACCCTTTGCTGCTCTTGAATCACATGCAGGAAAGAGAATAAATCACACACTGTAACCTTTACCCTTGGAGTAGTTTATCCTCGGACAGTTCATAAACTAGTTCATTATTGCAACAAGATGCTAATTTTATCCTAGACAATTAGACAATTTTCAATAATACAAGAGGCAGATTCTAAGAGGCAGTAGAACTGTATTTAGCAGAAGAAATAAGAATCAGTAGTGGCCTTTATAGAGCAGTGCGTTCCCAGAAATCCAGCAGGTATACTGATGTACTCTCCTCCAGGATGTACATGACTATAGTCCCCTGGTGCTGAAGAGCACACAAAGGGCTAAATAATTAAGATGGAGAGCAGATGGAGACCCACGTTCAGGTCTGTAGAGTGGGCGATAATGGAGCTAGAGCTCTCCAGACGTTGAGCTCTACCCCTGGGATCCTGGTTCCGTGTGTCCCCCCGTCAGGGTTGAAGCCTCAGAAAAGCAGCTGGGTTAGCTGGGTTAGCTGGGTTAGCTGGGTTGCTCGGAGACCATCGCATACTTTGCCGCTTTTGTTTATCGGCCACATTAACACGCCGACAGCCTCGCCATTTGGAAATGGTTGCGCGAGTTACATCTGCGGTGCGTTTCCAAGCACTGCAGAAAACAAAGAGCGACAGGAAGCGCTTCACGGGCGGCTGCGAGAGCCGATGGGAGCGAGTCTCCGATCGGAAACCGTCATCAATGTTTCTTTCTTTTCTCAAAGACAACAGATCACCGCTAGTTCTCTGGAGCAGTGCTGTCTACAACCCTGTTATGGGTTAATGAACACAGCAACTCCACCACATCTTCACTGTAAGGCCTTCCGTCTGTGGTAGATGTCAAACCGATTAGTTCATGCAGAGGCCAGAGTACGAACATTCTCATTCTACTGTTCACGATTTATTTCAAGGCCCATTACAGCATGCTACTTCAAAAAAAAAAATGTCTAAACCACTTTCACAGAAAAGAATGTGTCCATTTTGTTTGGGTAAAAGTTAAGAATGCTTTTGTTAGAATTCAAAAGTTTTTTTCTTTCCATGAATAGTAATACGTTTGTTATGTCATTGCTACTACAGTAGCAGCAGTCAGTCAGAGTCAGTTAGAATCATTTAGAGTCATTAATGTCTATCATATCCTGCTGTGAACTGCACTGTGTTATTAATACTACATCATTTAAGTGGCTCCAAACAGCCACATCATTGCAGAAGAGAGATAACGCTGTCACAGCCTGTCAAAAAATGCCACATCAGACTTAAGAACAAGTAACCAAATTTTAGCACACGACAAGAATATTCAGGGCTTTATATTCAGTTACTGATATTCAGTTACTGCTTAAAAGACCTTATAGTATAAAACCAATTCACTTGTTTCTGAAATCAATACATTACATCTTATTTGGTCCAAAACTATCCTTGCCTGTACAATAAGACAAAAGTCCAAGGATGGTGTAGTGGTAATCACAGAATTGGAATGATTCGTTCATTTTAATCTGGTGGTGTTTCCATGGAAACAAATCACATGTTTTGAATAGGTTTCACATCAGTGCACATGTGCTTCATGTGGTTGCTGTCTTTTAAGAAATGAGATTTAAAGGCACCAACATAAATTGAAGATTAAAAGCCTTTTCCCGGGTGACTATCTCTCACTCTCAGTCATTAGAGCCCTGACGTAACGGTCAGCCTAACGCTCACAAGCCAAAAAACTTTCATTTAAACTTTCAGCTCATGTGAAACAATAAGCTGAAACAAAAAGTTCACTTTGAAAGTCCTTCACTTCAGAGTCCCTGTGGATTCTCATGTCATTAAGGAAGCCTCCGGTTTTGTGAATTTCTGTCATGATTAGGACAAGTACCATAAGATCAGTTAAACCTTAAAGCTGTAATCCTGCCAAAGAGCTGTAAGGTTCAGCACTGAGAGGTGATGATATCAGATTATTTATAACTGATATCAGGACTGAGAGGTGATGATATCAGATTATTTATATCTGACTTCAGTGGAAGCTTCCTTCCGCTTCATTCCGCTTCCCAACAGGTACATTACTAAATGTCACCAACATACCATGCATAAAAGTACATACTTATTAAAAATGATGCCACAATC